>JAVSBV010158910.1:0-14679 GCA_033117975.1 Parotocinclus spilosoma
TATATATATATATATATATATATATATATACTCTCCACCGGATGAGCTGTTTTGTGTCTTCATCAGTCCCTGCAATATAAAACATTAGCATTAGGGATGACAAAGGGATGGCTAATGTGACACAGTATAGCAGAGTTGGAACAGTCATGCACATTTAGCCTCCATAACCCCAAAGCATTACTGATAAGGTAACCAGTGAATCCATCAACTTTGTCATAACTATATGAGTTAGATAACCAAGATGTAAACTAAAATGAACAAGGGTAGATTTATCAACTAAAATACACAAACTCAATCTGCAAAACATTTGCAAGCACGTTTGTAGCCAAATTATTTTAGTCATCCCATTAAACAAAACTAAAATTCAGGCAAGTGTTTTAGATCTGCACAGCAGTTTGTGACTGAATAAGATAATAAGCTGATCAGTGTGCTAATAGCTACTGAAATTACAAAATGCACAGATATGCTCTATTTGAACATGGGCACACAGTCTTAGCAACACCAACGTTAATCCCAAACCTTTTCCTACATTAATGTTTAAAATACTCAAATTTACTATCTCGGGGGCTATACGAGCGAGCATAATATCCTCAGCTAACATTTACTGCAATCGTAACAGACTTTCAAATTACATTAACAGTAACAATAACAGTATTTAAATCATATTAAACTACATGTATTTGTAGTTTTCCAAAAAGCTACTTATAACGTTACTTTGGAGTGTACATAACCCTAATATTATTAATTTGCTTACATTTGTAAACAGTCACCTCAGCGCTGTCTGCCATTTTACTTCATCAACACCTTCGCTGCTCCAGTTGAATCATGGGATAGGATAGTGTGCTTTGGTTGCATACTTAAAAATGTCTGCCGACTAAGTACATCATCCGGGGACTTTTCGCACACTGTTTCAAGCATACTTTGTATTCGGAAAAACTACATGCTCTCACCTACTGCTTTTGCGTACTGTAGAGTATGGAAGTATGCGATTTCGGGCGCAGCACAGAAGAGAAAGGATGCAGGGAATGCAGATAAGAAGAAAGGGGAGAAAATTGTTTACATTGTTTTAAATGCGGGCGAGAAGGACATGAAGGGCAAGAACACCTTCCCCACGCAGCTGTCTGACCCATTTCAGAAGTACTGGGGGATGAGTCACTGACATTGTTGGCTGCTAATGACACACCCATCCCCTACATAGGCTGGATAGAAGTCAGTTTTAGACTCGGCAGTGATGTCTCCCAAACAAATTACCTACTGTACTGTACTGTACCTACAATACTGGAAATACACCCCAAATTAGCAGGAAAGAGTCAGAGACTGGTGTGGTACGTACAGGAGCTATAAGAGTTCCCTTACCAGCAAACCAAGTCCAACCGGTAGTCTACATACAGGCACATGCCAGTTGGCGAGCTAAAGGCCAACACATGCTTTTTTCACCAGACATGCTGGACTCACCACCGAAGGGCATATTTTACAATGATGTACTGGTACAAATACCAGACCGGAAAGTACCATATGTGCCCATCCCTGTGGCTATCTCCACAGACCACACCATGTACCTGGAGAGCCGGAAGGTGATCGGACATCTTGAACATGTAAACACAGTCTATGCGGCAACAATTGACACAAAACCAAATGAACAGACAAGAGGAGCCAAGAATGATGCAGAATTAAAATCACACAGACTAGACAATACATAACAGTCAGAGTCCACGTGTGTAGATAGGCCAGCATCATGGGATCCATCCGTTGATCTCATACACTTGGACCCAAGTCAACAAGCAGCAGTAAGGAAGATGTTGAGAGATGAATGTGAGGCCTTTGCGCTTGACAAGGACGATGTGGGCATTATACCATCTCTGCAGATGCACATAACCCTCAAGGATACAAGTCCAGTGCAAAAGACTTACATGTCTGTTCCACAGCCCCTTCACAAGGAAGTGAAGGAATATTTGCAAGACCTCCTGAACAAAGGGTGGATCACACCATCACGATCTTCTTACTCATCACCCGTAGTATGCGTTCATAAGAAAGATGGCAGCTTTTGTCTTTCGACTTCCCAGAGCTCAATCAGAAGTCAATCCCAGACCGCCATCTGATACCCAGAATTCAGGACATGTTGGATGCACTGGGTGGAAGCTCATGGTCCTCAGTGTTAGACCAAGGCAAGGCATCCCACCATGAATGGGTACGCATCTGTTTTGGCCTGATCCCCATGCCTGCTGAGTTCCAAAGGAGCATGGAACGCTGTTTGACAGGTTTAAGAGACACTATTGGCCTTACCTAGATGACAAACTAGTGCACAGTAGCAGCTTCATAGAACACCTAGAGCACATTGGCCTTGTTCTCCAGCATTACAAGGAGCACGGTGTTAAGTTGACGCCTAAGAAATGTGAATTGTTCATACCCCGTGTTAGGTTTCTTGGTAAGCTAGTAACAGGAGAAGGCTACATCATGGACCCAGCAGAGCTGGATGCGATGAAGGCTTTAAAGGAGAAGACACCAGCCACCATCGGAAAGGTATGATGTTAGATGTTAGGTTTTCTCTCTTATTATAGACCCTTCATCCCCAACTTCTCTTGTGTAGCCCAACCACTGTATGGCCTACTTCACCCCCCCTTATCTTTTGTGGTGTATACTGACAACAACCTACTCAAGTACGTCCACACTACTGCAAAGTTAAACACCACGGGTCACAAGTGGGTAGCAGAGCTGGGAGATTACAACTTTACCATGCGCTATCATCCGGGTCATTCCAATGTAAACGCAGATGGGCTTTCACGGATGCCTTTGGACATCAACAACTACATGGAGAGTTGTACGACAGAGGTCAGCCAAGAAGGAATAAGTGCATCAATGGAAATGGTTACAGTGGAGCAGTGACCCTTGCCAAGGTGTTGGAGTGATCCAGGTCAGTGTTCTTACGTTAGTTAAGGACAGTAACACGAACCAACCTCTTTCTCCAGAGCAGATAAGCAAAGCACAGGAAGAGGATGAGGTTCTGGCAAAAGTCCTCTGGTGTATGTCCAGGAACCAAAGGCCATTTAGACCTGAGGTAAAAGCAGAGCAACCTGCGGTAGCGGCATTGTTCAGGCAGTGGTTAAAGCTTTATGTGGACTCTGACGGTGTCCTGCGCCATAGAACTGCCCGGCATGAGCAACTGCTGATCCCTAGTGCTTACTGTCCACTGGTCTTCAAAAAATTGCATCAAGACATTGGGCATCTAGGGGTGGAGAGGACATATTCGAGAAAGGTTCTACTGGCCTCAGATGAGTAAAAACGTGGAACATTTTGTCACAAGAGTGTGAATGCCTTAAGAAAAAAAAGCCGAATAAGCAGACCCGAGCACCGTTGACATCTATCCAGACTACGTACCCATTCCAGCTAGTGTCAATAGACTTTCTTCATTTAGAAAAGTGTAAGCACGGCTATGAGTACATATTAGTCATTATGGATCACTTCCACTTGCCCCGGCATATGCAACAAAGAACAAGGCAATGAAAACAGTCGCCGACAAGCTCTTCAAGGACTTTGCAATCAAATTCGGTTTCTCAACCAGACTGCACCACAACATGGGTAGGGAGTTTAAGAACAAACTAATGGCAAGGTTTAAAGACTCCAGGGATGTCAGGGATCCAGGGCTCACACAGCTAAAAAAAAAAAGCTGAAGGCCAAGTAGATTATAATATCTACATTGACCGTTGGAAGAAGCGAATGCAGGAGGCCTATGTAATTGCTTCTAGGACTGCTAATAGAGAAGCCGTGTGGGGAAAGGCTTATTATGACAAAAAAAATTCAAGGGAGAGAACTGCAACCTGGTGATAGGGTCCTTCTGCGGAACCTTACCCCACGGGGAGGCCCGGGGTAAATCCAGTCCTACTGGGAGGAACAAGTGTACAGGGTAAAGGAAAGGAAGGCTGGAGGCAGTCCAGTGTTTCAGATCACTCCTGAAAACGGTAAAGGAAGGGATAAGGTCATACACTGGAATCTCCTCCTACCCTGCGACTTCCTCAGAGACAGAAAAGACTGCTTCGAGACAGAATAACCCACAAAATGTTACACCAAGAAGGTCCCGACAACCACGCAGGCAACAGCGGCAGCCAGAGAATGGGGAAACCTCAGAGAAATGACTTCAGCAGCCCTTACAAAGGGCTCTTCAGACCTGTCCCGGAAAGACGACAGAGGCTTAACCAACTCAATCCCTTAGCTGAACCTTTCCAGCGTCCACAAAGTCTTTGTAACCAAGAAGATGATGTGCCACTACAGAGTGAAGAGGATGTGCCCCCTAGCGAAAAGAACGTGTCTGACGTGTCATGACCTTGACTTGCCTGGAAGGGGTGAGCCAAAAACAGATGTGCTACCTGAGAATAAAGGTGAGGTTGACACTGTGAGACCGAGACCCCTGCGACACAGACAGCAGCCAAGGTTACTAACTTACGAAATTTTAGGTCAACCGATGTTGGTTCAAAGAGACTATAAGGTAACTAAGGCTCTGATCAATGAGACTAAAGCTATTTGGAGACCTTGATCAGTTGATGTGTGTTAAAGGTTTACGGTACATAAAAGTGTCTGGAGACATTTAATTTTATGTGTGTGGGTGGCGCTATGACATAGTGTAATGCGAAAAAAAATTGAAATTGTGGCTCCTATCTAATATTTACATCACATTAAGACCAGACACAACTATTATAAGGACTATAATGCTCCGTCATTCATGAAGCTCTATTGAAGGTTGATTTTCACCAGTAGGGGGCACTTGGTGTGTGTTGCATCACGTGCTGATATTTAGCAGAAGAGCGTTAGTCAATACGTGATGAAGTACGGTTAATGCAGACGTCACCTGAGTGCTTCCGAATGTATAATTCTCTGTATTTCTGCAGGTAAGCTGGTTAAAAAAAATATTCAATGCACAGAATGCAGGGGAAATTGTTAGGGATCCTACCTTTCGCCCCGGAGCGTTCGGCCATCCTCGCCGGTGGCCATTACAGAGCTATCGTTGAGGCAGTTTATATCCAGTGAACAAATTACGACCTGATTACGAACAGCTGCTTCTCCTGCTATTTAGGTGTGGGTTTTAGCGCTGTTCGGTGCCAGGTCATCTACATTTGGTACGCACGCCCGACCACCGGCACACTCGCACCCTTACGCACACCTTTAGGGATAGTGGGTTATGTCTGGGGGCTTTTAATGCCGGTGGAACCCCCAAGGTATTTAGTATTTTTAGGTGCACTTTGAGGGTCTCCTGTCCCGTACTCGTGCGCTCACACTTCTCCGTCGTCGGCACTCATCGAGCCTCACTCCAGCCGGCTGCCCATCCTAAATGGGACGTGCCCCAGCTAGGCTTACTCGCGCCATACGTGCGCTCTCACCGAATGCTTCTGAATTTGTAATTCTCTGTATTTCTGCAGAATAAATATGTTGCACGGGATCTGACTTGGCCCATCATGTTCGTCTGTGCAACATAAGCAGATTTAAACTGTTAAATAAGGAGGCTTCCTATTTGTTAGTTAGACTGCATGTTTTGCATATTCAGCATGTTTTTCTGTACATTAATTATATATTTGCTTATTCAGCATATTTAAATTATAAGGATGCATTATTGCTATAAGAGTTTACTAGTAGACAGTATTTTGTTAAAAAAAAAAGGACATGACTGCAGGAAATGGATGTGACTTTTTAATTCAGCACACTAAATCACTTTATCTTGAAGTCAGCACAACTGATGTAGACCTGTGTTATTATCTTTTGTTGCAGTCTCTGGCAGTGCTTCTTCTGGCCAGATGTTCACACTAGCCAATCCACACTGTGGATTATTGGACAATAGCTGGAGTTAAAGTACTCAAACACTTACTACCTTAGAATTTGTCTGTAAGTTGTACTGCTTTGTTTGACCTCACAGTATCTGTATATTTCTCACCCATAACCATATACCTGGTTCAACCTGTCCAACAACGATCTAACGAAATGACATCAAACTTGAACACGGAAATGTTGAAATTATGTTAAACTTAAACAAAGAAATACTATGAGTGTGTTATATTTACCATTCAAGAAATGAGCAATGGAACATGGTCAAGTAATTTTACCAAGCAAATACCAAAAAATCGGTTGCAGTTTGTCTTTTGCCTCCACTTGTAAAATCTTTAATGGAACTGAGCTCCAAATGATTAAGTGACAATGTATATCTCAAAATATCTGCTGGTCAAAACAGGATTTAGCTCAGCGTCCAGGTCAGCCGAGACCAGTCTACTGCTCCATTCACCCCCAGAGATACTGAGCGTCCGGAGGCAGTGAAAAGCAATGAAAGAAACTGTTCCATGCAGTCACTCATTGAAGTGAATGGATGCTCAGCTTCTACGGGCAAATGCATTAAACATGGACTGTATAAGAAAACCATTTTTTGAAATCTCTAGCATTGACGCTACAGGAATGTATGAGAAGATAACAAAATCGAGTCAGTTAATGTAGCTAATTCTGAACAAACTTTCCTTTGAGACAAACGTGTTCTAACGCATATGTAGTCAATTAAATGTTTACAGAAATTTTAAATTGTAAATTGAAATTGTGGCTGACATACAATTTGCACTGTTTTCTTGTCAAAACACCCTTTATATTTGCATTACAGTTACAAAAATAGACTATGCCTTGAATTTCCCCCCGGGGATCAATAAAGTATCTATCTATCTATCTATGTCACTATGGTAATATTCGGTCAACGTCCATTTCTGTCAATGTCCTGTTTCACAGAACCTAATGCGGACATACATGGTGCATACCTGTACATCGATTTAAGTGAGGGCAAGCTGCTGAGATACCACTTACATTATGTCCTATTGCAATGGTTCCACGTGTTCTCAGGGGTCTATTGGAGGTAAACAGGTCATTAGATTGGCTGCTCTTGAACATCTGAAGCAAACAGATAAGCCTCCTGTTAGGCCTGTTATTGATAAGCATTGAGGTTTTTTTTTGTTCAGGTCATTTGGTCACAGTCTACACTATCAGGAAAAAGAAGGAAGCTTTTTCACTGGGGTTTCACTGGGTATTTTCAGCATGTGGTAACTGGTCAGTACTAGTTTATGTTCATGTAATAGCCAAGCATAAAATAAATTAATTGTGTTGTACAGAATTTTAGTTAATAGCTACTTGTCAATTTACCATTTGATACGCTGCCAATTTTGCATGTTTGCATACTTACAAACAATGGAGAGGTCTGTAATATTTATGTACACTTAAAATGTGGGAGACAGACCAAAAAAAGAGACAGAAAAAAAATCCAGATTGTATTTATTGCATAAAATAAATATTTAATACAATAGAATATCATTATTTAATTTAGTACGGAAACTTTGTTTGCAATTACAGAGGTCAGACGTTTCCTGTAGTTCTTGACTTTCCGGGCTGTCACTGGGCAACATTGAGTTTCAGCTCCTTCCAAAAATGTTACATTGGACTCAGGTCTGGAGACTGTCTAGGCCACTCCAGGGCCTTGAAATGCTTCTTATGGTCTTCCAGCATGACAATAACTTTAAACACACAGCCAGGGTAACTAAGAAGTTAGTTACCCTGGCTGTGTGTTTAAAGTTATTGTCATGCTGGAAGACCCAGTGAACTTTATTACACCCTTAGTCTACGGAGACTTATTTTGGAACTGCTAAACTGTAATTAGCTGAATATGATTCTGGAGTCAGCTTTGTCACATGTGGATACCCCTGGTTAGGCACACACTAATACTCACCCAGCCCCTGTGACAGAATGAACACTGAATGCTGGGAGATGCATCTAGAGTGCTATGCAAGGCTACCATTAGATATAGCATTGTTTTAGCACTGGTAATATAAGAACCTCTGCCTCTGCCATAAATTATTATGGTTAGGGTATTTATTAGAAAACAACCAGATAATTCATACATTTGTATAGACTACAGTGACAAAAAATAGGGGATATTTTAAAATGAATATAAAGCAATAAAAAGAAGCATTTGGTTTTATTTAATTAAACAAGATCATCAGAAAAGCAAGTGGAAAGACAAAGAAAATTGTTCGATTACACCAATGAGATGCAAACTCCGTTATCGTGATTATTAAGCACTTAGTGAGTATTGAGTGCATGTCAAACTGGATAAGACACATATTGACTGGTCTGTAGGGTGTATGATCACCCAAGCCTGCAAAAACACTGACAGTGATGGGGAATGGGCAGAATCAGATGGTACAGCAGTTTTTCTGGGGTTCTCTTCATATTCACTTTGAAATATCCCCTAACTCTTGCAATCATGTATTTAGGGTGACCTCCCCTTACCCTTGATAGCAGGGGCTTGACACCAATAGCAGCATCCTGCAGCTTCATCTGTATGCCAATATGATTCAGTATGATACAGTTTAAAGCATCTTGATCATTAGATGTATTTTTGAAAAGGGTAGCAGCCAAGCAAAATCTTCTGAAATGGAAACAGGGTGAAAAGGCTAAGATGTGTTAAAGCTTACAAATATCGGAATGAATGTCAAAGGAAAAGAGCATAATGGAGTGAGAATGCAGGTTAAACGTTTTTATCTTATATATGGCTATATTATTATATAACATTATTATATATTTTATATTATATAATTGAGCATTGCTGAAACAGCAAATCTAATAGTGGCTTAAAACGTTTGCACAGTATTGCACATTGCCTTCTGTCATACATAAAATCAGGTCAAATTATTTACCTTGTTCCAGTAAGACTGCAGTATCTGCATCAGAATTTAGAGCTTAGATTTGATCTTAACAAAACTACTATTAATATGTACGGTCATTGTTTGCCTACATTCTGAACTACATAACACTGCACAAATTTTTTTTAACATTTTAGCATTAACATACGGAACACATTCAACATATTGAAAAGTGAATTTAGGTAATATTAGCTAGTATTATCCATCCAGCAACTAATAAATTATCTTGATTAATCACATAAACTTTGATTCCAATCATAATATAGCAAAAACATTTTTTTGTTTGTCATTAATATTAGATCACCACTAGCTTAGCTTTAAGGTGGTAACTAGCCTAGCTTATCAAAGTGTCTAGGGTATGATGATTATATAAAATCAGTTATTAATGTTTGAAAGATGTGTGGAATGTTTGATTAAGTGTGGATCAGTACTTACTTCCAGTTGTTCCTTCACTAACATTGTGCTATCCATTATCAAAGTCGATTGACACAAGTTCTGTTTTTGAGGTTGGAGGTCAAAGTTAAAATAAAGGATTGAAAGGTATTGTATTTTTTTCTGAATTTTTCCTCTCAGAGAAAAATAGATATTATTTAGCTAAGAGACAATATTAACACAAAACACATTTAGTACAAGAGATTGCTTATTAGTGACATGAATCATGAATTAATCACAATACTTTAATGTACAATATTTTGTCTAAAATATACATTTTTGTCTGTTTTTAAGTCTACTGGTTAGATATAATATGCCATCATTAGGAAAACTAATTAGTTGTCAATTTTAATTAAGGGTTTAAGATCACATGTAGATAGATGTATTTCTGTCTTTTGTGCAAAAGTCATAGGCCACCATTCAATTCGATATTCTGTTGTTTTAGCATTATATAACTATTATACATAATTATTTTGCAGTCTCTTTATTAGAAACCAGAAAATAAAGCAAATTTGTACACAGTATTTAAAAAACAGTTTATATGAGACCACAGAAGTGAATATACTGCTTACAAAAATCAAATATGTAGAATGAAATATGAAATATTCTACAAAATGAAATATGTAGAATATGTAGAGTGTAGAATAAAAAGCAGTTGGAAAGATTATCATGGCCTGACGAATCCAAGTTTTACGTGCTTGAGCCAAAACAATATGTTATACATAGTCATTATATACCATTGCTTAAATAACAATGCACAGTACTGTACATTTGTTATCAAACATTCTGTTTGATAATTATTGATATATCTCAAGAACATTGGGCTAAGACCTTATGAATATATCATTAAATTACAATATAAAATAAACAAAAAACCCAGCAGCCTATAGGTCACCAACTTGTGATGCCTAAAATTATCATAGAGGAAACAGTTATCCATTCAAATGTAGGGATGTAAAAATGTTTATATAAAAATGGAAGGAATTTTCCATTCCCTTTTACATTTTGTATTAAAAAAGAGGTAAGAGTAATTTTGCAATTGCTTTTATTAAACATAAATTGCTACATTTTTCAAAAACATTGGTTATTAAAGAAAATTACACAACACTATTACTATAACTTATTTAACAAAAATACATTTAGCACTAACATGCAGCTAAGCAGTTCAATAGTTACTGCATTTAATAAATATAACACATTTAGTTTTAGCTATAACATTACCATTGAATTTACATTAACATACATTTTGTAGTCATTACAATAAATAAGTAGCTCTAAATGTGATGCTGAAATAACAGAGAATCAGTTTAAATTAATAAATTCACTATCTTACTTTTGCATGGCAAAATACAGTAAGTTAATATATTCTGAATAATACACTGCTCACAAAAATTAGGGAATATTTTAAAATGAATATGAAGAAGATCCCACAAGAACTGCTGATCCATTGATCCCACAATCCTGTCCATGTCCCATCACTGTCAGGGGGGTTTTGGCAGTCTTGGGTGATCATACACCCAACTGAACAGTCAATGTGTGGCACTCTCATCCAGTTTAACATTCTTCTGTTCACCCTCATGAATATGCCACTTAATACTCAATCAACATAATTGAGTTTGCACAATCTTTCAAACGTTTTATTTGCTTTTCTAATGATCTTGTTTAATGAATTAAACTGAATTCATTGAACTGAATTGAATTGCTTCATATTCATATTAATTTTTGTGAGCAGTGGAAATGTAATCACTCAGTACATTCCAAGTTTAAGTAATATTCACTACTCAGTCTTTTGAATAAAAAAATCACAAAAGAGATATAAAAAATACTTCAAAAAATCCACAGTTACAATAGTGGTAAAGCATGTTAGTCCAAATCTGCAAAGCCATTGAAATATAAAATGTGGACCAATGTATATATTTGTGGAGTCATAAATAACTTAATGATACATTACACATTTATATAAACACAATATATGAAGTAGTCGGTGGTAATAGTTAGTATGAGCAAGTTAACATTAATTATTTAAAGAAAATACTCAAAATGGAAGCTCTTTCCTACCTCTATGAAACTTGCCATTAATACAACTTTTACTACAGTCTAATGTTCTTTCTGCTCTCTTTTCTGTCTCTTACAGTTGTCTTACTCTTTGCATCAACATTTCTAGCTGTCTCTCCATCTCTGCTGGTAAATCACTGTTAATCTCATGATCAAAATACTGCCGAATATCCTGAATTTCTTTCTCCCAGAAATCTCTAGAGATATCAAAGAGCTCATTCAGATTCACACTCTCTTTCAGACCACTCATGTTGAGTGAGCCATTGGCAGGGATGTAGCCCACCGCAGATGGGACTGCTGCAACCTCACCATCTAGTCTGTGGAACATCCATTCCAGAACCCGAATGTTCTCTCCATACCCAGGCCAGAGAAAGTTTCCAGAAGGACTCTTGCGGAACCAGTTGACATGGAAGATCTTGGGAAGCTTGGCATTGGAGCGCTGTTCCATGCTTAACCAGTGAGCAATATAATTACCAAAATTGTATCCAAAGAAAGGGCGCATGGCAAAGGGGTCATGCATGATCACCTTAGCTGTGTACCAGAAATGAAAGAAATAGGAATTTCAGAAAAATGTATTGCTACATACAACATACAATGTACGTATCTCTAATATATGTGCTTACCTTTGTGTTCGGCAGCGGCTGTTGCCTCAGATCTCATACTTGCGCCTACAAAGACTCCATGTGCCCAGTTAAAGGATTCATATACCAGCGGCACACCTTCTGGTCTGCGTCCTCCAAAAATGATGGCCTCGATGGGAACACCCTCAGAAGACTCCCACTGTGGGTCAATAATTGGACACTGGCAAGCTGGCGTGCAGAAACGGGAGTTTGGATGGGCACTGGGTTCAGCTGAGAGATAAATGTAAAAGATTTATACTGACCTATTTGGAAAAAAATAAACTGTGATTCAGAAATATAGACCGAAGGCACTTACAATCTTCTGGTGTCCATGGTTTGTTTTTCCATGAGGTGATTGTCACCCCTTCTGGCAACTTTTGATCCATTCCCTCCCAGTAAACCCCTCCATCACTGGTCTCTGCCACATTAGTGAAGATTGTATTCTTACATATAGTTTGTATAGCATTTGGGTTGCTTTTAGCTGATGTTCCAGGAGCAACACCAAAGAAGCCGTTCTCTGGATTGATGGCTCTAAGGTTGCCTAGTAAATATAAAGACAAGTTTCACATTTAGAATGACATTTGATTATTTGTTTGTTTCTTCTTCAGTGCTTTCACTTCAACACTCAAAGAGTTCTAACCATTCAAGGTTTTGCAAATGGTATGCTCATTTATGACTACAGTTACGTGAAGAAACTTTAGATGACATAGGTTGGCCATGATTAGGGCAAAAAATGCAAACAGAAAAAATGTAACTTTTTGCTTTTAGTGGAATAAACTGTATAGCCTTTTATGGGTGTGTTCTTTGTAGTTTAGACATGCCGGGTAGTGACCCTCGTAATGTACTGAGTTGTTTTGGGTGAATTTATATGCCCTATATTAAATCATATCTATATGTAACATTTCATCACCTTTTCTCTCAATTTGGCTTTATTTCCACCTCATTCTAGCATAACTATCTTTAGCAACATTCGGGTATTTAATTTGGGCTTTTATAAAAGTCTCTCTTTTTCAATTTCAAAGTTTGCAAAAACCTCTCTAAAACCCTCTAATGTACAGCATCAATGGCACTTCAAGAAATAGTATAATTGTATTTTTGTTAAAACAAAAAAAAATTTATTGTGTGGTAGCTAGTTTATTCATTTAACATATTTTTTGGATCATTTGTAATTTAGATTTCATAGAAAAGCAGTTAGGTAGAATAATAACATTACAAAAGTAACACAACTAAAAACACAATAAATAAGACACATAAAAAGAGTTGATTTGTAAAAGTGCTTTTTTTCCTCAGCGCATTTGTAGTATATTTAGGCAATTTAGGATTTCTATTATAAAGAACCAAAATAAACCAAGTAAGACCTACATTTTTACTGGCTATTGTTACCGAATTGCGATGTAAACGCCACCTCAGCACTGGAAGCTCCGGGCCAGTTTGACAAACATACAACATATCTAGAAGTGCCAAGCGCCTGTCATTTGATAGTTGTGACTTCCTACTAGTAGCAATATGATTGATTTGCCAACTTAAAGTGTCTCAAAAGAACGGTAAGAATTCAGGCAAGGATTCTGTTATTGACATATAACGGTCGTTAGATGGCGCTTCTTGCACAAAGCAAATACAATAGATTGTTTACAAGATCAACTTGCTTTCAGTAACACTACCAAGTATATTAGTTTGAAAAAGCTAAGCAAAAAATAAAGTAGAAAAAAAACTTCAAACTAAAGAATTAAACATAAAACTTTGGAATTTAGATATTTTTTAGGGTCATTTGAATTTGTTATATGTTCATGTCCATAAAATATCCTGATATCGTTTTGGTGTAAAATAAATAAATATATAAATATATATATATATATATATATATGTAGAGACTGTACCTTCTTTGTCAAATTTCATCCAGGCGATGTCATCTCCCACGCATTCAACCTTCCACCCGGGCAGCGTGGGACTAAGCATGGCCAGGTTAGTCTTGCCACATGCACTTGGGAAAGCAGCTGCAAAGTATTTCTTTCTTCCAGCGGGATTGGTGATACCCAGTATCTGTATAAAAGTAATGTGATGTGCTTTGAGTGAGACATATTGTAGTTTGAAAAGAAACATTACAGGATGTTTTATGTGTACCAAATGTGTGTAATAAATATGTATATCTCTTACAAGCATGTGTTCAGCAAGCCAGCCCTCTTCTTTAGCAATGCGGGATGCGATACGGAGAGCGAAGCACTTTTTCCCCAGCAGTGAGTTTCCACCATATCCACTGCCAAAAGACACAATCTTCCTTTCATCAGGAATATGAGCAATTAGGGTGAGCTCAGGATTACATGGCCAGTTGTTTACCAGGGATTCTGTAAGAAGATGATAGAAAGAGAAAGTGACCAATGTGTTTAAGATTCCAAGTTCAAGTTTGCTTTCATACTATTGCAACTCCTTTTTAGTAGTTAGGCTAGTCACATACTTTTAAGAGGCAGAGGACAGCCAACAGAGTGCAGGCAGCGGACAAATTCACCATTCCCGAGATAATTCAGTACAGCTTTTCCCATCCTGGTCATCACCCTCATACTAGCTACCACATAAGGTGAGTCAGTCAGTTCTACTCCAATTTTAGAGAGAGGGGATCCCACTGGACCCATGCTGAAGGGGATCACATACATGATACGACCTGTGAAACAGAAATAAAAGTACATTTATGACATATCGTTCTGTGATTAGGAACTCGTATCTTTTTATGAATGATAAATAGTATGGAAGCCTAAGAAGAAACAGCAAGTTATCTATGGTAATCTAAGTTTTTATTTATTTGGCTTCTTTAATGTCGCTATCGGCATCAGTGGCCATGTAAGCGACACACACAAGGTTATATCCAT
>JAVSBV010158930.1:0-14678 GCA_033117975.1 Parotocinclus spilosoma
GCCACTTATTGCTACTTGTCCCAACTTTTTTGGGATTTGTTGACACTGTGAAATTTTGAAGCAACATATTTTTCTTTAAAATGTTACATTTACTCAGATTAAAAATTTTGATTTGTCATCTATGTTCTATTACGAATAAAATATTGACATTTTCCATCTCCACATCATTGCATTCAGTTTTTATTCAAAATTTGTTTAGTGTCCCAACTTTTTTTGGAAATCCGCTTTGTATATTCATGTACATATTAGGTAAGTAAAATGACTTTCTCTCTTTACTAAACTGCTTTGATTTCTCACAACATGTTTCATTTTCCACTCACAACTGCAGCCATATTTTAGCCATAATTTGTACTGTTCCAAAGCTTATCTGTAATGTTTTAGGGTTCACTTTACCATTTCCATGCCATAAGCTTATTACTGCTTCTCTTTCTCTTCTGATTGTTAAAATATTTCCAAAAAACTAGCGTCATACCGTAAACTCTCTTCGACTGACAAGGAGCAGTTCTCCTTTTTCTTAAAAATGTTCTTTACCTGTCTCTCTAAGCTTCTCTCTCTTGATGATACTGTTGCTTCCTATCATAATATTGTGTCTTCTTTCTTGAATCTCTTCCACCAGTTCGTACTATCTCTGCTACCTCCGCTCACTCACTCATACTCGTTTACTTCTGAACTTCCGGCATTACAATATTGAGGAAGGTACCTTGAGTCCCTGTATAAAAAATGTTTACCAATTAGCTTACAATGAATAGCTTAAAAGTATAAAGCAGCAATAAACGCTGCCCACTCTGCATTTATTAACTCTAGCATCCAATCCGCTGGTATTAACCCCGTCAACTTTTTTCTGTGGTTAAAAAACTTGTCCATCCTCTGCCAAACCAGGTCTCTACTTCCTCATATCTTTGTACCTTTTTACTGATAAGGCTTCCTCCTTCTTCCTTAACCTCACCTCTACTAAATACACTTTGTAATCCTCTTTTGATCTGTTTGTTTCATCATTAGATTTTCCTCTTTCTCCCTGGTTGATAGACTCTATAACTCCTGTGTTTCTTAAACACAGGACTAACAGCACTAACAGTATTTTAAAAACATTTCGTCCTCAGCATTGCACTGAAACTATGCTCCTTTACGATCTCAGTGATCTGTTCTCTCCAGCTGATCAAGGTCATGCATCTGTTTTGGTTCCTCTGCCTTTGATACTGATGATTACAAAATTTTAGTTTCCTGCTTTTTGGATATTGGACTTCCTCGTCTTGTTTCCAGGTTAAAGGTGGGTCTTTAGGATACAAGAACTTCATTTCAATTGTACAGATTTCCTCACTAAGTTCTAATGTTTATTATAATTACTTACATATCATAATTATATTCATACAGTTAAAGTTTTATTTTGTCTTCAACAAATCAAATAAGTCAATAAGTCTATAATGATACTGTTATAATATATTAGATACAGTAATGCTGTAAACAAAGCAGGGGTTGTGGAAATGGAGAGAAAGGTAAATGCAAACTTGCCAGCAATGGAAGAGTTGATGACAACTAGTGTTGTATTAGTGGGCCCTGCAGGGCATATCTCTGCTGTGGTGACATGGGAATGTTGGACCACAAGGGACAACTCAGATAATTTGTGTCAGGACAGGTGCTGATGTTCCTTATCTTTGGTCATAAAAGCTTCTGATGACTTGTGTCCCTGAACAATGCATGAAGGCAGTGAAAAAGCATTTGCAGCTGGAGACTGTGACATGTTTATGCCAGAACTATCAAGGTGAGTATCCAGTGGGACTTGAGCTCCACAGCCATGAGCCTAGAGGACAGGGTTAGCCCTTTACTGGCATGGATTTTAGTGTTGAGAGTGTCCCATTCTTTGCTTATCTTACTGGTCATTTAAGTTTAACTGCAGTAGCAATGAGCTTGTGGCAAGGACATGTGTATCTGTATAACATCTGTATTATATAATTTTGTACCATCTCAAGGAATGCCAGGAGTCCAACTGAACTGCCTCAAGTGTCCATCTGCCTGTAGGATCTTGATCCAGTGGGAGCTTTAAGAACCAATAAAATGTTAATGCTCTTTAATAACTGTGAGAAGATGGGATGCCAAATGCACTGCTCACAAACATTAGGGGATATTTCAAAAAGAATTCGAATAGGACCTCACAAGAACTGCTGGACAATCTGATCCTGTCCATGCCTTATCACTGTGAGAACTGTAGTAGAACAACTTTCCTTGATATGTCAATTACTTTTCTAATGATTTTGTTTAATGAAATAAAAATCAAATGCTTCTTTTTTAATCACTTCATATTCATTTTGAAATATCCCCTCTTTTTCTGAGCGGTGTGGTTATAAAAATGATAAATAGACCAGATAATGATGAAGAGTCTGAAGTGGAGGTTTAGCCACCATCTTTCTACAATTTTAAGTGTATGACAGGCATATCCAATAATATGTTTATAATATTAGCTATTTTTTTATCATTACTGGTGATGGAGACAGCAACAACAACTTGAGAGACAAGGGAAGCTGAGACTATTGCACGCTGTACAGGGACTAGGTGTTGCAAGAAAAAATACAAATTGACATAGGGTATAGACAGTGTTACTGTGTTGTGTGTGAAAGTCTCAACCTAATATAACAGGACCACTGGCAGTATGCACAATCTAAAAAACATAAGATAATGTTACATGACCAGTGAGTATAGGGACAGTCACACAGCCCAGTATGCTTAATAAATTCTGTCACAGAGGAAGCGAAAGTGAATTGCTAATGGGTTGGGAAGCTAAGGCTTTTTATTTGCATTATTTTATAATGAGGTAGAGCCAATAACATGTGTCTATTAGGTCATGATGCTATGAGCCTGCAAAGATAAGCTGTATAAAGGGAAAGACTGAAAGGTCAATTTCATCCTCAGCACTATTGGAATGGAACAACTGGGGCATTTGGCCTGCAATGTCCACTGATTGCAGTGTAATTAATCAGAGAGGGAGGTTGGCACAGCCTGTTAAAGAAAAAATACCTTTTGTGATGTGGGGTGGTACGATGTTATGGACTGAGTACACGAGGCAGACGATCAAAGAGAACTTTGTTTCGATTCTAAATTACAGGCGTAGCATTTCTGGTAAGAGGAACAAGTGGAATATCATGCCAATACATTGAAGAAATGTAGTCATCTCAGCATGCTGGTAATGTTGTGGCAAGGATCTTGCATCACCATAGGAGGAGTAGTGTCGATCATCCGTGTAGTTAAAGAAGTCAAATTGGTCTCGTTGCTGGGATGGTGTGAGATGTCATCATGGGTAGATCTTGGTTCAGTGTATGTCGATACAAATGAGCTGATGAGAGGTGTCCTGATCTGGATGGCGTACAGTGCCACAGGCATACAAGTCCAGCATGTAGAGTGGGCTCAGAATGGGCATACTGATTGGCAGCAGCTTGATGTGCTGGATGGTCATGATAACTGACTGTATACTTTAACTTCATTTTATTTACAATCTGACAGCAGTTGCTACAAGAACAGCAATCAGTTTAGTAATTACAGACTTTTGACTAAAATTCTGAAGCCGTAGAGATGATTCCTGTCATAAAACAAATCACTGCTCTGCACTTGTGGACCACATTTAGGAAATGTTTCTGCTTCAAAACTAGTGAAATCAGCAGTTTAAACCTTTGAGGGCTTCTAAAGTCTATGTGGACAGACATTCAAATGAGTCTAAAAAGCAGCTTAAAATGGTGTTCACTCAAAACTGCATTTAAAAGATTCTTAGTTTTATCATATCCTTATCTTGAACCAATGTCTTAGCTGTAAATAGTGTATTTTCTTTCCACATTGCACTGTTTAAATCAGCAGAGTAAGTTCACAGTGTTAAATCCATGGACTACATTTTTCTAATCTATCACCAGTGAAAGAGTGGGAGAGTGGGCAATTCAAACTGAAATGGCATCAGTGTACTAGATACTGTACATTGCAACAGCCAGAGTCAGGAAGCATGTTGACAAACCAGCAACAGGCTGTTCCTCATCAGGCACCATGCACAAAAACAATATATAAATAAATAAATTTATCTACACTGGTTAGCTGGCTGGCACTGATTCTTTATTTTTTTGCTGTTCTATTATACAAAACAAAAGCCTTTCTCCTGCTATTGATTTCACTCTATATCACATACAAATTCTACTGTTGCAAAAGGTGGATTGTGGAGGACACATATTTGGATTTTCACTCCAGAATGCCCTGGGCTCTTATTTTAGAACAGGGTACCGCAAAGTAGGAGGGTTCAAGAGTTTAGCGGGAACGGTTAGGATTCTTCCCGCTCAGAAAGTTGAGGTTGTTGGATTTTGCTTGCTGTAAGAAATAAAGGCAACATTTTTGTATCCGGATCAGTGTCTCCTTTTTATTCAGCTCCTACAGGATAACATTTATAACAGGTTGGGTACGTTCTTAACCTTTGCTGTAGGTTTGTAGTAAATAATATATTTACCATATTTACATTTAAAAATACATAAAAAATACATAATACTTCCATAAGAGCACAATAAATGTTATTAGACAATAAATGCTTTGGTTAGGCTACCTAGCTAGTTAGTGTTAGCTTGCTAATGGTTATGCTAGTGTTGACTGCTGTTATATATCAATATAAAATTACTTGAAAGAAACTTTAAAGAAAATACACATATAAGTGTTTCATCACCAAAGGTCACAAATTAAACTTGCATGGAGACAAGACATAAAAATCCTAAGTGCACAGATCACCGTTCAAGATCTATTTATTTCATTCAAATTAATACACTTGCAGCCTTTTAATGTTCATTTTATGCTTCATGCTACAATATACCAAATTAATATACTTTTAATTGCTGTAGAAGTAACATATAGCAATATCAACGGCTGACCTATAACCATAAAACCATGTAAAACATAAGCAACGTTTAAAGTCCTATGAATTTTCCACCTGCTGGTCAACAGCCACCAAATATAATAAATAAAAAGCATTATTGGAGGCATCAGCAGACATCAGCAAAATTCAGTTTACACTGTCTCACGGAAGTTGATATTTTTATAATATCAACATATGCCATTCACATTGGTAATGCATAAACATGCATTATTTGATTGATATGTTCTGTTTTAGACATATTTATTATTATTAATTAACTAACTAACCAACTACTAACTAAAATAGCAAACCTGTGTCTAAATCAGTCTGTCAATATTTTAGGTTGATCATTTTATTATTTACACATTTATGTGTGAGTGCTGAAGCCAAATTGTGTATGAAAATTAAGTGAGGTTTTTCCATCCAGTTTCATTGCAACTTCAATCCAGCCTTCAATCCTTTTTACTCATTTATGTGACAATAATAAGTTATAAAGTTAAAGCTTGTTGATATTTCCCGTAAAGGGCATCTGTATGTTGTACATCTGCATTGTATAAGTTCATATGTCAGTTGTTACTAATTGTTGAATTTGCTGGCTGTTCTTACAGAAAGCTTCCATTTGAGCTCTTACTCTGCACATATCCATGTGAAAGTGTTTCAAAGTACTACCTGCCATGTGCTGAGTGATAAGTGGTGTGAACTAGTCTATTCCTTTTTTCAGTTAAGTTCTAAAAATGCCAAGGTTGCAGAATGGAGGTTGCAGACCAGTCCTTACTGTGCTAAGTTTTTATTATTTTACAATATTTATATATGAAAATGTTTGTATATATAAAATCATAGTAGCATTAATTGCTATTTACTACAGGAGCAAGGTTGCATTGATACTAGTCAAACACATACATGTATACATTTAAATTAGATCAGAATAAAGCGACTTTAAATGTAATAAGATAATGTGATCATATTAATCCTGTTCTGCATTGATTACAAAAAATGTATTGTAACATATAAAGCTCTAGGTGGCCTGGCCCAACAGTATCTAAGTAAACTCCTAGGGGGCGTTTCCCATACAGGGTTTAGCTTAAGACTGAAGAAGGCCTCATTCTGGAATAGTTAATCATGTCTTTAATAGGGGTTTCCGAAACACACATAGACTACTGATTACTAACTGGACTATGGAGTCCTGAACTAAAGCAAACAAGCTTAATTTAGAACCATGTGTGCAAGTCTGAATTAGCCAGAACAAAGTTGCCTGTAAAACATAGAATTAACCCAGAAATGTCTTTAAGATTAACCAATGCTGAGAAGAGACAGCGATCAAAAAACTTTACTGAGAATGAGAATGCTCTGTTATAGCAAATAGTTTTTAAATAATCATACACAGTACACATTAGCTACAGAATTAAAGAAAATGAATGCATGGAAATATATTAATTCATTTAATTAATTTAATGCAATTGAACATCTACAAGTACAATACATGAACTTCATTAGCTTTGTAAGTGGCATGTTCAAAAATGCATATTTGTATGCAAGTCCTTGTGTGTTGTACTTCTGGATTGTTATCCTGAATGATCTGGTGGCCACACTGTTTCAAGTAGATGTGTAAAATAGTGGTTGCAATGCATCTTCTTGATTTGAGTGTTTTCTGAAGGCATGGAAAATAACTCTTCCAAAGAACAAATGTGCTCCACCAGGCTCCTAGTGCACATACAGTATGAGCCTAGGTGCATAGGTTTTGTTGTATGTACAAGTGTGGTGTACACAAAAAAAAATCTGAGACTACATTAGACACTAAATTCTGAGCGTTTCTGTCATTGCTACACTGGTTACCAGTTAAACTCTTTATTGATTACAAAATACATTTTGTACCATTTGAAGCTCTACAGTGGTTACGGAAAGTATTCAGACCCCTTTAACAATTTTTACTCATTGTTTCCAATGCATCCATTTGCTAAAATAAAAAAAAAAAAGATTTTATTTCTCATTAATGTACACTTAAAATCCCATCTTGACAGAAAATATAGAATTAGTCCTTATATAGAACATATAGATTTTTTTTATTTATTCAAAAAGAAAAACTGAAATATCACATGGTCATAAGTACAACAAAGACCCTTTGCTGTGACATTTCTACTTATGCTTCTTAAGATGGTTCTACTCCTTCATTGGAGTTCAGCTGTCTTCAATTGGACTTGATTATGAAAGGCACACACCTGTCTATATAAGACCTCACAGCTCACAGTGCATACCAATGCAAACGATCATCATGAGGTCCAAGGAACTGCCCAAGGAGACAAAATTGTGGCAAGGCACAGATCTGTCCAAGGTTACCAAAAATCTTCAGCACTCAAGGTTCCTAAGAGCACAATGACCTCCATAATTCTTAAATGGAAGAAGTTTGGGACAATCAAAACTCTTTCTAGACCCGGCCGACCAGCCAAACTAAGCAATCTTGGGAGAAGAGTCCTTCGTAAGAGAGGTAAAGAAGATCCCATAGATCACTGTGGCTGAACTCCAGAGATGCAGTAGGGAGATGGGAGAAAGTTCCAGAAAATCAACTATCACTGCAGCCCCCCCACCAGTCGGCGCTTTATGGCAGAGTGGCCTAATGGAAGCCTCTCCTCAGTGTAAGACATGAAAGCCTGTATAAAGTTTGCCAAAAAACACAGGAAAGACTCCCAGACTATGAGAAATATGATTTTCTGGTCTGAAGAGACGAAGATTAAACCTGGCATTAATTCTAAGCGGTATGTGTGGATAAAACCAGGCAATGCTCATCACCTGCCCTACACAATCCCAACAGTGAAACATGGTTGTGGCAGCATCATGCTATAGGGTGTTTTTCAGCTGCAGGGACAGGATGACTGGTTGCAATTGAAGGAAAGATGAATGCGGCCAAGTATAGACATATCCTGGAAGAAAACCTCAGACTGGGCCAAAAGGTTCACCTTCCAACAAGATAATGACCCTAAGCACACAGCTAAAATAACAAAGGAATGGCTTAGGAACAACTCTGTGACCATTCTTGACTGGCCCAGCCAGAGCCCTGACCTAAACCCACTTGAGAAACTCCTGAAAGACCTAAAAAATGACTGTCTACCAACATTCACCATACAACCTGACGGAACTGGAAAGGATCTGCAAGGAAGAATGGCAGAGAATCCCCAAATCAAGGTGTGAAAACCTTGTTGCATCATTCCCAAGAAGAATAATGGCTGCACTAGCTCAAATCACAAAACAGTGCTTTTACTAAATACTGAGCAAAGGGTCTGAATGCTTATGACCATGTGATATTTCTTTTTTTTTTTTGCGAAAGTTTCTTCATGTCTTTTTTTCTGTCAAGATGGGATGCTGAGTGTACATTAATGATAAATAAAATTAACTTTTTTGATTTTAGCAAATGGCTGCAATTAAACAAATAGTGATCATTTTAAAGGGCTGTATGAATACTTTTCATACCCAATGTACATGGCCTGGCCCCACAGCAGTACCTCTGTAAACTCAAAGTGTTACAATCACAAGGTGCAGGACTTCTTTTTGTTCCTAGAATTAAAAAAGTCAAAGCAGGGGGAAAGGCTTTCTAGTACACGGTCAACCAACTATGCAATAAACTCCCCACTTTAGTTTAGGATTCAGACGCTCTCCAATTTTTTTAAAGCTATGCTAAAAACTATTTTGTTTAATTTTATGCAGGCTTTTGGTTAGACTTGTTGACTTGCATAACAGAATGCATACCATTGGTCACCAGGCATGCAGTCAAACACGATAGAGCTGATATTTGATCTGCAACTCTGTTGCATTGCTGCACCAGATCCTTCTTGCCAACAAGGTCAAGTTGCAGTCATCAGTTGAGGCAGATGGGCGACCCCGCCCTAGTCTTCTTCACACTGTTCCAATCTCTTAAAAGTCATTCCACAATCACACTTTGGGAAGTTCCGAGTGCTCTCTGAGATTGATCAGCTTCAACAGGTCCTATAGCTCTCCAAGCTTTGCATTCAGACAAATCGTGTTTCAGAGGCATTGCAAAGGCTGAAAAATTGCAGGATGTGCACTTTCAAGATCAGGGATACTTCAGCACTTTCAGCTTTTTATGTAGTGCATTTTCACCAATTAAATAAAAGTTGGTTATTTGATCCCTTTTTGCAAATTATCACCTCTTTTGTCTGACAATAACAAACATTTTGTTTATTGTCTGCTTTATGATCTCCCTTTGTATGCTGGTTTACAAACTTTGCCTTGTGTCTATGGTTGTAGTTACCTGTCTGATTGATCATCGGTTTCAACCTTCGCCTGATTATTTTCTATCCATTGGCCTAGCCATTGGAGTTTTGAGTTTCTTCCCTGGTTGTTCCGTGGGTGATTATAATAATGTCATAAAAACATTATATAGAATACTTCACCTCTGCAGACTGTGAATTTAAAGGAGCTGCTCTCCTCTGTGAGTAGCCAAGGATATTCTGTGCCTTCTTCCGCCTTCGAACCGCCTTCAAACTGGCTCAAGTGACACTGTTGCTTAAAAAGTCTTCTCTCAACCCTACCCAGGTTGAAAACTACTGACCTGTCTCACAACTCCCTTTTCTTTCTAAAGCTATAGAAAATGCTGTCTACAAACAGGTCTCTGAATTTCTCTCCCAGAATGACCTCTTGGACCAAAACCAATCCGGCTTTAAAAAAGGGCACTCCACCCAGAAGCCCTAAAAACAGCAAAAGCTGCAGGACAATCCTCAGCACTTATTCTGCTGGACTTGTCAGCCTGCTTTCGATACAGTCAATCATGACATTCTCCTATCTATACTCTCAAACATGGGCATCTCGGGAAAAGCACTATTATGGTTCAAATAGTACCTCTCTGAATGTTTATTCTAGGTATGGTGGCTAGGGGGTATTGCATATCCCAGTCACCCAGTTTAAGAAGAACTTTGTATGTCAGCAGTTGACGGAGATCCAGTTCGTGATAGTGCGGTCTTTGCATTAAATGAGTCTGTCATGTCTGCCAGTGCTCTTTATATGGAGAATATTAGAATATTTGTTACTGAATCTTTAGCTTACTCAAATACTCAAACACAGTCTTATTTTTTTTCAGGAAATAATTAACTAGTTCCATTACTGTTCAACATATTCTGACCTGGCCTTTAACTATTTTAACACTGGGAGCCGTAATTCAAATTAGCCCACCAGTATCCCTGAAGAATACACAAATCTATGGGAGGTTTTCAGTAAGAAGAAAGCCACTGTTCTCTTCCAAAAAGAAAGTCAAAGGTTTACCCACTCACCTAGGAGAAGGAGCAGGCTATGAAGGAATACATCCAGAAGGCCCTGGTTACATGCATCCGTCCATTCCTTTTTGTTAAGTAAAAAGATGGGAGTCTCAAGCCATGCATTGATTACTAATGACTTGGTTACTATAAGTTATCCTCTAGCCTTTAGTCCCTGTAACTCAATTATGTGGAGCTAAATTTGATCTTCGTGGGGCTTATAACTTGGTGAGAATCAGGGAGGGCGATTATTGAAAGACTGTGTTTATTACCAATTTGGTACTATGAATACCTGTACATGCCTTCCAGACTCTCAAGCGCAGCTTTTGTTTTCAAAGTGTTCACAAATGATTTGTTTTATGACATGCTTGGCAATTTTTACATATCTTACATAGATTACATCCTCATTTATTTATCTAATCTGGAAACTCATGTCTGCGGTGTCAGAAGAGTACTTACTTGACTTTTAGAGAATAATCTCTATGCTAAAAGAGAGAAGTGAGAGTGGCAATTCTTCACTACCTTCCTGAGTTATGTAATCAGCTGAGAGCGCTTCACCATAGAGGAAGGCATGTTTTTTGGCTATCCTGAATTGGCCATCTCACACTTCCATGACAAAACCAAACAAGACATTGCATTCTGAATGAGTTGCAGGAGTCTGATTGTATGTATTCAAAGTCTAGCCACAAGAGATTTGCAGTAATTTAGTTTTGATATAGCAAGACACTGGACAAGCACCTTCCCTGCTCTAGCCCATGACCACTAATAACAATCTACGGTACATTTCCTACAATTCACCTGCTGCCCACATGATTTCACTGACCAATCAGCCTCTGCCATCCAGATTACATTCTCCAAAGTATTGATTACTTTATTTGTATCTCTCTGTATATATTCACCCTGTTTAGTTGCTCTTTCTTCGTGAAGTATTGCCTTTTTTCTGAGCATATTGAGCATTTCATTTATTGTCTGCTTAATGGTTATGATCTCGCTTAGTGTACTGGTTTACAAACTTTGTGGTCTATGGTTGTGGTTGCCTGTTGGATTGCTTATCAGTTTTAAACCTCGCCTGTTTATTCTCTACCCATTAGCCTAGCACTTGAAGTTTTATGTTTTCCCCCAATTATTTAACTGGTACATATAAGCACATGTAAGCACTTTTGGTGCCATTTATAAACCAGACATTACTTTTTCCTTGTGACATGGTTCTCAATCATGCTGGAAAGAGTATTGTTTATCTCTAAATTACTACAGGATAGTTGGGGGAAGTCTTGGAGGATGTTTTGATACCGTTCCTTATTCATGGCAGTGTTCTCAAGTATTTGATAAATGGTTGTTGGTGCTACTTAACAAATCTCATGTGCTCATAAATCTCATAAAATTATGTTATCAGGTGATTTTGCAGGGCTGAAATGCAGTAGTTTTTGTGAATAAGTCATTTTCATGATAGGAAATGACTTTGCAATTCATCTGATTACTCTTCACAATCTAGAGTTAATACAAATTGCCACCATAAAAACATTGAACTTTGTGAAATCCAAAATTTGTGTTTACAGTATGTATATGTTTGTATTTTAGTTTACAGTAAATTCACCTTTATGATGGATTCATCAGAACATATCCCCATCATAAATCTCAGACTACCTGTATTACTTGTGGAGTTCACTTGTAAACTGTATGTAAATGTTTTGAGAGGTGCTGATGCATGTTAACTGTAAATATTTTATTATACCTTCTCATGGTATAATAAAAACAACACTGAAGATATGACACTTTGATACAATGTAAAGTATTCAGTCTACAGCTTGTATAACAGTGTAAATTTGCTGCACCACTTAAATAACTCAACGCACAGCCGTTGAGGTTTAAACCACTAGCAACAAAAGTGAGTACAACTAAGTGAAAATAGCCACATTTTGCCCAATGGATCAATGTTTTGTTTGGCCACCATTATATTCCACTGCCACTGCTTTATATCTTTTGGGCATAGAGTTTACTAGAGCTTCACATGTTGCCATTTATATCCTCTTCCACACCTCCGTGATAACATCAAGGAGCTGGTGGATGTTTGAGACCTTGCAATCCTCCACCTACCCCACAGATGCTTAATAGGGTTTACATATGGAGACTTGCTTCAGACAGTGGTCATTTTGGCAGTGTGTTTGAGGTGGTTTGCATGTTGGAATACTGCCCTGGGGTTAGTTTCCTAAGGGAGGGGATCATGCTCTGCTTCAGTATGTTGGCATTCATAATTCCCTCAATGAATAGTAGCTCCCATCCGCCGGAAGCACTCATGCAGCCCCAAACCATGACATCCACACCACCATACTTGACTAACCCAAGACTAACTTTTCTTTGTACTCCTCACCTGGTTGCCCCACATGTTAGAGACGATCTAAACCAAATAAGTTTGTCTTAGTCTCACCAGACCACAGGACATGGCTCCAGTAATCCATGTCCTTATTTTGCTTGTCTTAAGCAAACTGTTTGCAGGCTTTCTTGAGCATCATTTTTGGAAAAGGCTTCCTTCTGGGATGACAGCCATGCAGACCAGTTTGATACAGTGTGTGGCAGATAATCTGAGCATTGATAGACTGACGCCCTGATCCTAGGTCTTCAGTTTAGTTTACTTCAGTTTATTTACCAAAATTCCTTGAATCTTGAAATATTATGGGCTATGGAGGGGGGAAATATGTAAATTCCTTCCAAGCTTTCTTTGAGAAACATTGATTTTAAACATTTAAATATAATTCTCACACATTTCTTGACAATCTGGAGATACACTTCCAATCTATGCTACTCAAAGGCTTTTTGTGGATACTGCTACCGAATCATGAAATCATAATCCTACAATCACCTGTTGACATTGCCTGTTTGAATTGACACGAATTTCATCTCACTACTAGCTGTAAATTCCCCTTAAGCCTGATGCAAGCCTGAAATGCAGTAATGGAGATTTATTTACAAACTAAATAAATCTAAACAGACAAACTGGTTAACTTGAGCACATGCTTAGCCTGGCAAGGTGAACCAAAAGTCAACCTAGGTGATGCACACCACAGGGTCCGTGTCCAATCTTGGGGACTTAACCATGCATATGGCTCTGTGCGCCTTCTTTACAAACTTACATCTTTTAGCATGGTCTGCAGGCAAGGCCAGTTCTTACATATTCAACTTGACAGATGTGCCAAGGGAAAACAATGAGCAATGACCCAAACTGAAGTCTATTTGAAGCGTGACAGCACTACAGAGCAAAGCATATCTCCTTGCTTTATCACTATTTCTGCCCTTTTGTGACCCTTGCAGTATGCTCTCCATCAAGCATTTCTTTAACTTTTTGACAGTATTTGGATCCTACTGATTCTCTGTGCCTAAAACATCTGTTTTTTATTTTGGTCACCCAACCTAGCAGTCTATTGCACAGCACAATACAACTGAGGAAATTGCTCAAGACTATTTATGAGTTCTTTATTTGTGGCTATCAACTAATTAGCTACTTTTACCCTTCATGGTGTGGATGCACTACAGAAACATTAGCCAAATTTGATGAAAAAAATGTATATCTTTTTTTATTAAACAGCTATTCCAGATCCAAAGGGAAGGTTTTGTTTTCTGCCTGACTGAGTCTCGCTTGATGGCAATGGGCATTCTGGCGTTTAGGCGGAACTTTTGTAAGTGATCTTTGTTCCAGTACTTTTAATGGCTGTCTTCCTATTTGTTATTGTCAGCATCTGTAGGAAAAAAAACAGAATGAGAAGGATGAGAGAGATGGACTGAGTCAGTGACGAACTGAGGCAAGGGAGTCTAGTTGAGCTTTTTTGGCATTAGTCACAGGGCACACAGCTGAGTCCACTCCAGATAAGCCTGGCTTGAGGCTGGACAGATGGCTTTGTGCAGCCCTGGGCATATGGCATGTGAGCACTGGCCCATCGGATGGCCATGTATACTATCATGATCACATGGCAAGCCACTAAACCTATGGTTTTCATGTTAACATGGAATGTTTAATTTACACAGGGTCAATCTTGGAGATTTTGAAATAATAGAGTAGCTGCTACAAAAAGAATGGTTTTAACATACATGCATACATGCTTTAAAGCCTACAGTATATGGGGTGATTCAATCACTAAGAAAAGTTGTGGCACTAAAGACATTTTGGGATGCTTTAACCACCTCATCAAGGCAATGATATTCCCTAATGGTGTTAAATGTGCTGCTAACATCCCGCACATCATCCAGTTTCGCTGCCCTGAACAACGGATATGCACCCAGACTTTCAAAATCAGCTCCAACAAAGAGTGGTCAATGCATTCTTTTGAACACTGTAGAACGTTTAGAAGGTGGGCTGATGGGCATCGTCACTGGACCCGTGATGAGTGGTCAACTGACCTCAATGACAGTTGACAGATGACAATCATCGTGCCCTGATCTGACGTGAATAAGAAATGGGGAGAATCCATGCGAGAAAGGGACTTTAGTGGTTGGAATCATGGTCTGGGATATATATATATAGAAAGAGAGAGAGAGAGAAAGAGAGCCCAGACCATTATTCA
>JAVSBV010158941.1:0-14677 GCA_033117975.1 Parotocinclus spilosoma
GTCTAGGTGACCCCAACCTTTTGAACGGTAGTGTATATATATATATATATATATATATATATATATATGTTACAAGTGTGTGTGTGTGTGTGTTACAAGTGATATGGGACAGTACAGCTGTAGGGTGCCTTTTGTTGTCCTTTATTTGTCCTTTACGTGAACGTGATTGAATGGTTTGTTATTGTTTATGTTATTAATTTCAATTTTATTTTTATTATTTATTTTTTAAACGTTTGTACTTTTTACTTTATATTATTTTCTTCTTTAAGGCTAACATACTATACACTCTATGATGATTATGATCCCTGTACGATTTTCTCCCTCGTTTTCCTTAATCCAGTTCAGGTTGTGATGGACTAAACTATAAACGCCACACACACACACACACACACACACACACACATGCGCGCATACTGAGACACCTTAGACATGCCAAATGAGCTTTTCATGTCAATGAAAATTGGGAGGAAACAGATTACCCAGATGAAGCAAAGCTGAAAGAGCATGCAAACTCCACACATTTACATTTACAGCATTTAGCAGACCCTTATCCAGAGTGGTTACGACTGTGGGAGCCTAGCGGTTAAGGTACTGGACTCTGATGGTCCTGGGTTCAAATCCCACCTCTGCTAAGCTGCCACTGTTATCCTTAGCTAACCTTATTAGATTGCTTACAATTGCTTGAATTGTAAAACTGGATGAGTTGGATGAGTTGTAAGTCTCTCTGGATAAGGGTGTCTGCTAAATGTCATAAATTTAAACTAGCAACCCCAATTCCAATAAAGTTAGGACATTGTGTAAAACATAAACAGAATTTGCAAATCCTTTTCAACCCATATTCAGTTGAGTATACTACAAATACAATATAATTAATGTTCAAATGTGATACCTGAAACAGGTTCCAAAAGAGTTGGGACAGGGGCAACAAAATACAGCACTGAGAAAGTTAAGGAATCCTCAAAGAACATTCCACAGGTGAGTGTCATGATTGGGTATAAATAGAGTATCCCCGATATGTTCACTCTTCCACAAGCAAGGATGGGCGAGGTTCACCACTTTGTGAACAACTGCATAAGCAAAGAGTCCACCAGTTTAAGAACAACGTTTCTGATCATGAAATAACACAGTGGTAAACATGCCCTCTGCCCAACTTCTTTGGAACGTGTTGTAGGCATCAAATTCAAGATTAGTGAATATTTGCAAAAAAGACAATAAAGTTTATCTGTTTAAAAAAATTTTGCCTTTGTAGTGTATTCAAATGAATATGGGTTGGAAAGGGTTTGAAAATTATCATATTCTGTTTTTATTTATGTTTTACACAACGTCCCAATTAGGGTTGTACAATACAAACAATTCTGGGGTAAGACCTTTGCTCCAGGAGGTTGTGGCATTTGGTCTTAAGGTCCAGAGTCCAGTGCCTTAACTGCTAGGGACTCAAACCCAGGACTCTTGAGTTGTGAGGTAACCACAGCATACCTCAGAAAGGTTTATTTTCAGTTCAAGCAATATGTTTACCAATGTACACTGCTTACAAAATTAATGGATATTTCATCCCTAATTTGTATGTTTATGTTATGCTGCCCCTATCGGAATGCCTAATATATACTGTAAGGATTTTAAACCTTACAGGGCTATGTTTGCTATGGTCTGAATTTTCCTACATTAAACCTGTTAAAAAAAATTTACCATGAAAGTGTATGGTAATTAAAAATGCCCCTCAGATCTCGTTTTTTTGGCTACTGTCACGCTAAGCTTGCTCAATTTGGGCTGTGGACAGTTGTAAAGATACTTTGAAAGAATTAAGAGTTGTAGAATTGATGTAGAATTACAATTAGCTTGGCTTGTTACTTATCCACTTCCAATCTCAGGATGAGTAACCCAAACAATTTTTATTCAGTTGTTCATGTAAGGCAATTATTATTAATTGACTTAGTGCTGGAAGAACTTTGCTCTATATTTTTGATAAAGGACATGCACAACTCAAAGCTTTGCAACAACTACTGAACTACTCGAAGAAAGAAGAACAAGGAATGATAATCACTGACTATTTTATACAATTCACCTAAACCCTTTAAAGGTAAAAAAAAAAATGTAAAGTCCATGTGCATGGAGTAATTACATTAATAGGGAAATGTACCAATTACGAATAAATTCTAAAAGCACAAATTCTACTTAAATTTTGATGTTAAATTCTGCTTTAAAAAAATCTGTTTTCAAAAATTGGCAAACAAAGTGTGAAATGTTCGAATACATGATCTGTACGGAAAAACTGTATAATATTCAGAAACGATGCCTATTAGAAGCATTTATAAGAGAGGGCACAGGCTTCGGCCCCACTGTGTCTCTATATCATACTTTCTACACTGCATATTAAGATTCCTTGCTAGACATTTCAATAACCCATGATCTCTAATACCACACACAACGGCAAACAACAAACAAGAACATCACAAGCCATTTATTGAGAAACGAGTAAAAAGTAGAGTATGTAAAAATACAAAACCTGCTTTATATTTCTCTAGTAAGGTTGATACAAAGTGCATAGCTACTATACATGCCTGTAGAGTATGAAGTCTAAGGAAAATCTAAAGCAAAATAACTGGCAGGTACTGGGCATCAATTACTTGAAAAGAAATTGTATACAATAAAGCTGTAGAGCTCAAATGTGTTGCCATTAAAATGTAAGTGTTGAAAATAAATATGAAATAAATAACAGAGCATATTATAACTGTTTCTTTCAGAATATATTAGCAGTATTTACATACAATGAAGAACCATACTGTGGCAGAAAGAATTTTTCAATTTCAGAATTCAACTAAGAGGTCACGATGGCTGAAACAGGAAGACATGAGACAGACAGTACATCAATCTGCCAACATATATATTAACTGTCACAGAGCTGCCAACAAAACTGTGTTTTCTAAAAAAGGAAAAATGTTCAGCCATAGCATTTAAACTCTACCTGTGTAATGGAGCATTAAACATTTTTTTAACTGTTTAAAAAGCTTTTTACTGAAGGAAAACAAAAACGTCTTCTCTCTGAGATGTGTTTCAGCCTTACTCCTAAACAGAAACCACAAAATTCCACTGTGAACGTTCACATTCAGTCTCAGGAGATTAAGCAAATTAAGAAACAATACATGAATTTGTGATGCCTTCTTTTGAAATGTTTCTTCTATAGCTGAATGAATATGCAGAATAAGGTCTAGTCTACAGTGCCATTATTTGCTGTACAATAAGGAAGCTAAATTGAGAAGCATTATATACAAGGAAGGGCGCTTCGGTGATGCAGCCTCTAATATGCTAGCCCAACACTGCAAAAAACCTGGGTTGGAGTACCCGCTGTGTTGGCTGTATCTGAGGAAGGTGAGGTTGGTTGGGGGAATTCCCACCTGGTGCTGCCACAACGACCCCTACACAGACATGAAATGGACTGATGTCCCTCCAGGGCACAGTTCTGTCTGCCTAGTGTGCCTCGCAACCCTGACCATGAAAAAAATAACTATAAAGGAAGTAAATCCTTGTCCTATACTGTATACAGTAGTGTGAAAATGTCTTCGGACTGCATTAGCATCTCAGCACAAATTGGCTGTTAAAGGAATTAACATTTACACATTTAATTTTTTTAACAAAATACTTGAATTACCTTGCAGGTAGCGCAAGGCCTGGTTAAATATACTGCTAATAAAAATGTGATTTTTTTAAAAAGGAAATATACCATAAAGCGTTCCCTAATATTTGTGAGCTGTGTGCAATATGCATGCTAAATGCAGTCATTTTTTGTGACTAGCCTACCAGCTGATTTCCTTTTAAAACCACAGTAACTAAGAGAGCTGACAGTTTGATGACACAGGTCAAGCCATATTTAATACTTTTAGACTTTACACTATTTCGGGATGGTGGTGACAGTGGTTATGATACTGGATTATGTACCAGAAGGTACGGCGTTGAAATATTACAACTGCCACCAGATACCACTGTTGGGTCCTGGAGCAAGGTCTTTAACCCACAAAACTTGGACTGCAAGGCTGTAGCAGTTGTAAGTTGCTCAGAATAAGAGTGTCTGCTAATTCTGTAAATGCTGCAACTTCTTATTCCAATACTTTGGCTACAGAATTTTCTTAAATGCATCCAAGACCTTTGCAAACAACTGTACACTTACTGCAAAATCAAAAATGATGTTTCGGAGCCTGGACTATACAGCATTTTTGGAATACAAAATAGGAATTAATATGAACTAAAGAATGCCCTTAACCAACCAATAGTTCAAAACCAAAACACGTGTCTTATATCACACACACAACAAAATATTCAAATAGCATCAGACCATGTATTAGATATAATATTTACAGCTGAAAATCAGAGATAGGAGGTACTGTTGAGTGTGAAGTTAATAAATAGGACATGAATTCATATCTAATTCATAATCTTGACCAAGTCAAACAGTTCCACAATTTTATAAAATGCTATCGTCATGATTCTTTTTTTTAAAGAATTATTTCATTTCATTTTACCTAGAAAAATATATATCTAGTTAGAGGTGTATAAAATGTACCCAAAACATCAATGCTCAGATAAAATAATGAAATAAAAACCAATGTGGAAGTCTTCAGAAGGCAGTGCAAGATTCATGCAGATTCTCTTTTGGACAGTCATGCAGGATGGGTATTGCTTATAATGTACAGCTCTATAAATATTTACAGAATTGCCAACCAAACTTTATGGTGGACCTTTGCTTAGCTTGTTTCAGCACAGCAGCCATGCTGTGTGAGCAGAAGGGATGTTGTGAAACACTGACCTGGAACCAGCTTTTCTGGCTGGCCTACAATAGCTGAGGTCAGCAAAGCAAGAGGACAGTCACTGAAATAAGTGGTTAACACAGGACAAAAATAAGATTTGGGGGAAGAATTAGAAGCTAGGACAAAAAGTGATGTTTGTAATGTCAGTAAGAAATCAAGAAAGACTAATCTCTGCTGACGAAGCATTTACACCCCCTCAAAAATCACATATGTCGATTCAGCACACTGTAGGACCGAGCACAATTAAGCCTGTTATACATACGTGTCATGGGCTACATCGAAAACAGAATACAATGGTGATGAACAGGAAGGAACAGGAACACACCACATAGGACACACTATTGTTCATCTACATCAAACAGAAGAAAAAGCTCAGACGAAGTTTCAGCTGCTCTTGGATTAAATACAATCTGAGAGGGCTTCTTTATGAGTGCCTGAAGAAAACACCCCCAAACCCCTAAAGGCACCCTTAAAATGCCCGGTCAGTCCCCTGAGTACAGGACCTCACCACTCCTCTTCCTCCTCTGCTTCTGCTTTTAGCGGCAGAGCTGGAGAGTCCAGGTCTGGGAGTGGCAGCGGAGATGCCAAGATGCTCTGGTTCGTCGGCCCTTCCTCTTTCTCCAGCTCTGTGTCTTCTTCCTCCTGCTCATCCTCCTCTTCATCACGGTCCTGCACCTGTTTCTTCTGACAGCAAGGCTTGTAGAGATGAGGGTCAATGAGCACTTCTCCAAAGCGCCCTTTGTAGATGATGCCACAGCATATCCGCTGCCTACAGAACACATTTGCATGAAATTACAGGATCGTAAAGTGCAGCAGTGATGTAGTCTGGAGGTAAAACACTTCCTGTCAATTAATAAGCGGTGTGTAGCAGCACTTTTGCAGGTGCTGTACTATTTTCCCCTCGTTTACTCTACTCAATATTGCTACAAGTAATGAGTGGGAAAAGACTTGCAGCAAGACAAATTGGACATATATGTAGGATGTAGGTAGCATTGTCCATCTAGCCTATGATTCAAACTATTTTGCACCACCTTGTCATATTTTGTTTACGATTTGATAGCTTATTCATTAACACTCAATACCTAATGACTAATACTGTATACTGCAGCTATGCTCAGTTTTCGGTCATTTACATTTACAGTATTTAGCAGATGGCTTTATCCGGAGCGACTTACAAAAGTGGTCATCCAGTGTACACCTGTATATTAGATCAGACATCAGAGTTCTACCTCTAATAAAGGTTCAGTGTTACATATTCTATAGTTAACATACTGTATACGGAATAATAGCCCTGTTAATTTAGTGTGTATGAGTAAAAATATGTATTTTGCTATTTAGACCAGACTTTTTTTAATTGCTTGTTCCTCGGATGTCCCTAATTAAGAATCTACTGAGGAGGGAGGAAATAAAGATTTTAAAATCTTTATTTTTTCAGCCCTTTTCAATTTCTCGAGGACTATGTGGAATCAAAGAGAAGAAATAAAAATAAGTTGAAAAAATTACATTTATTTAACCTACAACTAAATTAAAGTGAATCTGGAAAAAAATTAAATGAACAAAAGAAAGAAAACGTTTGGCCTCCACCGGAGGGCGAAAAAAGCTAAAAAATAAAATGTTTCTTTTTTTGAATTTCAACCATTGGTGCTGCGGCAGATCCGAGAAATAATTCTGAGAAAAAAAAAGGGGTTTTTTTGTATTCTTCAAATATGATCATCGGCGGATCCCCGAAACAAGCAATAAAAAAAGTCTGGCCTTATGGCAAAGTGGCACACGGTGCCGACATACAGAGGAACCTTGGAATTTGAATGCCTCCGCCCAGATTCTGGCATCAAGAAACTGACTAATCCTAATCAAATTACTTCTTTTGGAGAGATTTCTTTCTTACTTCGAACAACCTCACAGAACCAATAAAGAATTGAGGTTCCACTGTATGTACAAACTGTACAGCACAGCAGGGATAAGCTTGACAGAATCTAATTTAAGCAGACTGTGTACGTTGTTTACAATAATAACAAATCACAAGCGTGTGACAAGTGTGCAATCCCATACCTTTTCCAGTATGTCAGGTCCAAGAAGGAGAAGACGGGTGAGCGAGCAGAACCAGGAGCCAACTCTGAGTCAGAGCCCTCATCTGATTGGCTGTAGCTGGGGGACTGGGCAGGGCTAGTGCTTGAAGTGGTGCTGTGAGCATCGGAGTCTAAATGAAGGGGATTCCCAAACACACGGTCAATAAAGAGTTTTCCAATGTCATTCATTCATATACGTCAAGGTTCACAAAAGGCAACAAATTGGTTAGCACAAACATTTATAAACACTCCACCATTCCGTTAGATCAGGAGATGATCTGCCTTCAAGGACTTCATACTGAGAACTCTAGATCTCAAATCTTCTACATTACTTAATTTGATGGTTATTATTTACTTAATTGTACTACAGCCAATTCCGGTTAATGGGACCACATCAGGACGCAGTGGCTTTGGTCCTAATAACCAGCTGGTCCGATTAAACAAACATGCACTACGTTACAAGATAAGGACGTGCTATGTAACATATTAAATGTTTATTCAACCTTTATTGTGCGATTTACACGTATAGTGAACGTACAAACAAGAACTACAGTTGCTTATGAACTTTAAAAATTAAAACTTAAATAGTTAATTTACAAACAAGTTCTTACTAAATTCCAGTCAACGTTTGAAGAACTTATCCAGTGTGATCTGACGCGCCATTGCAGTGGCTGAGTGGCGACTTGTGGCTTCTTTTTTGTAGGAAATGGAAATGTTAGGCAAAGTCCTGTAGGTGGCAGTAGAGGGCTGGGGAGAAACTCGGGAGTCTTTGGGTACTGATACCAGAGACGAAGAGTTTCTTCACGGATATTACATACTGTACACGTTCTGTACACGTTCTTTTTTCAGGCAGTGGGGCCAGAGACGAAGAGTTTCTTTGGTAATCACGGATATCACATATTTTTTATTCGCTTTCACGTTCTTTGGTCCGATTAAGCAGAATTTTGGTCCAAATAAGCGAATAACATTACATGTAGATTATAGGGTTTGTTTCATTACTGTAGGATTTGGTCCGAATAAGCAGCTGGTCTTATTAACCGGAATCGACTGTGTAATGATTTGAGATCACATTGTCTAGTTTTAATTGGCACTCATGATGACTCATGATCATGACTTACTTACAAACTTTCATATTGTATATGAGAAACAATTCAGATGTATTTTGTTGTAACAAAGTTATATTAACCTATAGATGCACAATTCATATAAAACCTTTCATTAGTACTGTATATTGATTATAACCTGATATTAGTTTTCTGGTCATGGCATTGCTGGTCAGATGATTGGAGTTGGTTATACTGAAAGATGTGTATGTTTGCTTCATGATATCAGAATGTCCCTCTGAATGCGGTCAGATATGTGTTATGCAAATTGTACCTGAAGAAGCGATATACAGTTATATAATATACCGGCTAACAAAAATTAGGGAATATGCTAAAATGAAATATCCAGTAATGGAATAGTGCCTATTTTTTATGAGCAGTGTATATTGTCTGCCCTGTATGAAGGTTATTACCGAGAGGGCTTCCTGATGGTCCAGCATGCAGTGGACCGTGCCATCATGAAAGCCTACAACAGGACAGCAGCAGCAGCTCTCTTCAAACAAACGCGGGTAGTGCTGTCACGTTTTCCTTATCCGGCCTTCATCTATGATGTCTTCATCCTGGCCATCCAGAACCAACTACCGCTACTGCTGGTTCTCAGCTTCACCTACACATCCTTGAACATCGTACGTGCTGTGGTGCAAGAGAAGGAAAGAAAACTGAAGGTGGGAGTATGGCGCTGAACATAAATTTTTGGTACAATAATAATATAATCACTGATATCATTTATTAATAATATTCAAGAAATCTTTTCGATGGATATCTCACATCATCGTGGGACTATGGTACTGTGGTGGCCTAGTGGCTAAGGTACTGGACTCTGGACCATAAGGTCCAGGGTTAAAATCCCACCTCTGCCAAACGGCCATGGTTGGGTCCTTGAGCAAGACCCTTAATCCACAATTGCTTGGATTGTAAGACTGTATCAGTTATAAGTCGCTCTGGATAAGGGCGTCTGCTTAATGCTGGAAATGTAAATCTGCTATGAAAGTGTTGAATTGTGCCTAGTGATTTAATGTTGTCTGGGTTTTTTGCGTCTTCCAGGAGTACATGAGAATGATGGGACTCAGCAACTGGCTGCATTGGTGTGCTTGGTTCCTTATGTTTTTCATTTTCCTCTCCATTTCTATTTTGCTTGTCACCGTGCTGCTCTGTGTACGGGTAAGTTTGATTCGCTTCCCCTGCTTTTAATACGTTAAACCTCAGAAGTTGTCAACTAGGGTTGTGCAATATGTATCATTTTAGATAATATCCTAACTGTTGGTTAACCAATATGCGAGCTGACGTTGAGTGCATGAACCAAGCTAGCATTCAATCCAAAGTTAAAAATGCAAGTTAAAAATGAGTGAACAAACTGCACAAGGAGACAAAACACAGACACCACCAGCCTTGCGGCCTGTGTGTTTCAATTTAATTGCTCACTTATTCACATGGAGCTTAGCTTTTATTTCCCAATATGTGAACTTCTGTCAACCAACTGTAAAATTTCCCTCATAGTTATTTCCATTTATGTAGTTAGTACAATTGAATATTCTGAATAACAAAAGCAAGCTAGTACAATGTAAGACAACGTTTTTGATTGATCCAAAGGTATTGTTGTTTATTCCCTAAAATACCAAGTTATGTTTTTGTTAAGTCTCTGCATAATATCCAGTAAGACATCATATAAGCTCATTCATTGGTGAAAATGCTTATTTTTAAAAACATAGAAAAGTAGTACTAATATCATCTCAACCAACAAGAAGAATGACACCCATTTCAGTCAGCATTTGTTAACAAGTACTGGCGTCATGATACTTACAGCTCAGCCGTAATAGATTATGTACTCAGAAAGACAAACAGTGAAAACAGACCAGACTCATTGTAAGTGTTTAAGTGTTTTGTTGGCACCGCCAGACCTCACTGTTAGATCCCTTTCTCCCTGTTGCTTGGATTGTAGCTTGGAAGATGGTATCACTTTAAATTTGCCCTCTGTATCGGTGTCTTATCAAATGCTGTAAATGTTGAGTTCTTGTTCAGTAAAACCTTTGTAATTAATTGTGTTTTGGATGTTAAAGGTGAGTCCAAATGGAGCTGTGCTGACCTACAGTGATCCCACACTGGTTTTCGTCTTCCTTCTGCTCTTTGCAGTGGCTACCATCAGCTTCAGCTTCATGATTAGCTCCTTCTTCTCTAGAGGTAATGCCTCAATGGCCTCATTATGAGCCATTAATGAATCGTTTTGGGTAAAAACAACTATGCCTGAACAATGTACTGATCGTAATCTGGACCCAGTTTATTAAAAAAAAAGATGAATTCTTTGGGTAAATTGTTGGATTTGCTCACACTTTGCATCTACTTTAGCTAAGTTTGCCTATTAAACATTTCAATTGTATTTGTTTATTTGTAGATGTAGTGCTTTTGATAAAATAAGTTTAAATGTAACAGGTTGCTATAAGGGTTTTCAGTTATCTATGTTTGTTATCAAATGATTACATAATAATTTATTTACAAGACAATGAGTTTTGCACGACAAATCTGAAAATGGTACCCACATAGGCAGTAGTTTATGCAACCAAGTAGAAAAACACAATTTCAGCTAACAATTAAAAAAAACAAACCTATATTCACTTAATCCAGTATTATGCCAGGTTCAGTGGGCTCCACAAAAGCAAATACAGTGAAGAAAATAATTATTTGATTTTTGATATTTGATTATTTGATGCTTGATTTTGTAAGTTTACCGACTGAACAGTCTAACGATTTTCAGGTTAGGTTTATTTAAACAGTGACAGATAGAATATCTAAAATAAAATCCCGGAAATTACATTGTATAAAACATATATATTTATTTGCATTTTGCAGTGAGAAATAACTATTTGATCCCTCTAGCAAACAAGACATAATACCTGGTGGCAAAACCCTTGTTGGCAAGCACAGCAGTCAGACGTTTTTTGTAGTTGATGATGAGGTTTGTGCACATGTTAGGAGTAATTTTGGTCCACCCCTCTTTACAGATAATCTCTAAATCATTAAGATTTTGAGCTGTCGCTTGGCAACTTGGACCTTCAGCTCCCTCCATAAGTTTTCTATGGGATTAAGGTCTGGAGACTGGTTAGGCCACTCCATGACCTTAATGTGCTTTCTTTGTTGCCTTTCCTGTGTGTTTTGGTTTATTGTCGTGCCAGACCCAGCCATGACCCATTCCTAATTTAAAAAAATCCCCCATGTAGTTTTAGGCTGATTTCTCACCTTCCTCATGATCAAGGATACCCCACGAGGTGAGATTCTGCATGGAGCCCCAGATCATGGCCAATTGCCAGTCATTTTATATTTCTATTTTCTTACAATTTCAGTTGTCTCCTTCTCAATCAGCGTCTTTATTGTAGCCCATTCCAGCCTTGTGCAGGTCTATGATCTAATCCTTAGAAAGCTATTTGATCTTGCCCATGTTGGAGAGGTTAACTGAGTCTGACTGATTAATTGAGTCTGTGGACAGGTGTCTTTTGTACAGGTGATAATTTAAGACCGCTGTCTTTACTGCAGGTGACGAGTTAATTAGGAGCCAGAACTCTTAATGTTTGGTAGGGGATCAAATACTTATTTCTCTCTGCAAAATGCAAATACATTTATATATATTTTATACAATGTAATTCTCTGGATTTTCTTTTATATTTCTCACTGTTAAACTAAACCTAACCTTAAAATTATATTTTCACATCTTTGTAAGTGGGCAAACTTACAAAATCAGCAAGGGATCAGATAATTATTTCCTCGACTGTATGTTTAAAGGTATGTACATTTAGGCTTTATCCTTGTGTTTAGTAGCCAGACCATGGAGACAGTCTCTTCATTCTACATTGTTGATCAGTACAAATGTTTTTTACTGTGGATGTTACCTTTCAGATGCTGTATATTTTACTGCAGTGCAGTCTTATTCATTCAAAAGCAACAATTTATAGAAAACATCATTATACAATATACTACACTTTGATTGAGACGTAGAAGTAAAGATAACTACATAGTAGGATTGTGCAATATTAATGAGCAATGATGGCCCGGCATATCAATATTTTATGGGATTTTGTCGATAATGAGAATTGATAAGGAAAATGATACATTTGCAATGCATGTAATGCAAAGTATTTATGTCTTTCACCATGCAAGTGGTTTTTCCAGCTGTTTTTTTTCTTGTTGTAAGGCACTTTTTTGCAGAATGATTCCACTAAGGTTTGCTGAGTGTGTTTTTATGTTGGTACTGTGGCTGGTTTAAGCTTATTGTAAACATTTGACTTCGGAATTTTGTCATAATCTTTACGGTGTTCTGTAAGGTGGTTAGCTTGTATATAATAATTTAGTTGTTGAACTATCTTTAACAATGACCAATTTCTGACATAGCGAATTTGTTAGCGAATTTGAGCATCATTCATGTTTTCAAAGCTAAACCACATACATGCGAGTGATGATGTCAATGTCAATTAGATCTAGTGAAATAGACAAGAAGGCAAGCTGCATGGACTCAGTGCCCATGCACAATAGACTATTTTACATGGCTACATGATGCAGTAATTCCGCAAAACTTTTAAAACATAATGTCAGTTCACACATCGTTCGAACAACAATTAAGATATTATTATAGAAAACAGCTATAGTTTGTCTATTAAATTTTAGCGCATTGAAGCCAGGAGAAATCATTTTTATTTAACTCACCATTTGTTGTTTAAGCAATAGAACACGAGAGGGAGTGTGCTATCGCGAATAACATCACGGCTGTGATTTGGTCATAGATTAAATCGCAGCCGTGATGTTATTCGCGATAACACACGACCTCAGGTGTTCTATTGCTTTTATACAACAGTTTTTTTTACAAAATAAATGAAGAAAATAAATCAAACAACATAAAAAAAATAATAATATAAATAAATATGCTTTAATGAGGACGGAGCCTTCCGCCAAAAAGTAGTTCCACAACAACAGTTACATGGCTTGTCTCAAAGGCTACAATACGATGTATAGTTTATACAGGCTAACACCACGAATGTTAACTTTAAATCCAAATTGGGATTAAGCGGAAAAATCCATCTACTTAAAGTGATTTTGTAAGAGGCAGTCGGTGAAGCACTTTGTAGTCCGCTTTGTTTGTCGAAGTGTATTTTGCTAATTTCGAGCCAGTTCCAGCTCGTTCAGCTGCTCTGCCGTCACTGCAGTCGACCTAACCGTTTTGTAGTAATGGTAGGTTTAGAATTAAATGTAGGTGTGGAGTCACACTCTTCTGTCTGTCCAATGTTATGTTAAAAGCATCCATTTGATTCATTTTGCAGGTTGTATAAGCACAGATACAAAAACGTTTGTGTGTATATGCCGTTACTAGGAAACGCATCCGCGGAGTGATACAGCTTTAGTGTGAGAAAGCCGTGCTGTTATCACTTATATCAGCGCAGTGAGAACACTTCTCAACCAATCAGATTGTGAGGTCGGAACTAACTGTTGTATAATTCATAGGAAAAGTGCAGTTGTTTTTTTTTTACTTTCGTGACGTTTTCCACATTCCCAAATATAATTAGCGACTGCAATAATTACAAAATTTGTGTAGCGGAAACATTGGTAGGCGTTGTGGTTTAAATTTCCTGTCACCTCGGAACCCATTTCTGTGTAATTAAAACACCTTTAGAACATCACAGAACCTCCTCCAGCTTGAACCACAGTCTTTCCGAGGTCTTCAATGACTACAAGACCTAACATCTGTCACATACACGCAGTGTTTTCAGTCATGAACTGTCACAATTTTGTGTCTGTTTGCCCACTGTAACTGGGCAACTTTCAAGAAGTCAGCAAAGGCCTCTTATGTGCTACTCTGCTCCATTTGTTCATGGTATGCAGTTCCCTGCCGAGTGGTCTTTCAGAATGGGGTTAGGTTTGCTTTGAGCACGTTTTGACTTCTGTGAGAAGTTATTGTCTGGAAGCAAAGGACACTTTCAGACATGCTTTCTTAAATATTCTCTGTTCGACTTATTGTACATGCTATGTTGTTTTGCTAGGGACATGAGTTTAAATGTGAGGGCAGTTTGTCACTTTTTGTAGGAAGGCTTTTAGTGGGTAATCAGTTTCTCAACAGAATGCTGTTGCAGCAATGTACTTTCAGTAAAAGAACCTATGTGCTCATGCATTTAGTGAAAACAAATAAGGCTATATCAATTTTCTTTTACATTCCATCTGCTCAACCTGTGATTTCAGAGGAATAGTTCATGGAAGGTCTGTCATGTTACAAGTGGTCTGACGGGCATTTTGGGCTATTAGTTAAGTCAAACTTGTGGGTCATTACATTATGAATAACTTAAGCTTTAGCACTTTTATTTGACTAGTCTGTTTACTCTGGGATTTACTTGAAGTGGTCCAAATCCAATTTTGTTCGTAGCTTGTTCAGACTGCTAAATGCTGTAAGTGTAGATGGAAATGCAGCCACTGCATGGTTAAATATGGGGTGCTGCTTTTTTTTGGCCACCTCGTTCTTTTGAACTCTTGGTTTCCACAGCCACAAAAGTAACACGTGGTAAAAGATTGAATTTGGGCCACTTTTACCTGCAGTGTGAAAATATCCTTAGTCTCATCCTTGAATTGAAAAGATTATAAATGTTCCTTTCCAGTCCTCAAAACGAAGAGGCTCTGAACGAAGCTGTTTGCTATCTTTGCATGTGGATGATTAGTTTGAAACACATTATAAAGCATGCAC
>JAVSBV010158984.1:0-14669 GCA_033117975.1 Parotocinclus spilosoma
ATGGATTTGAATTTCATAGCGTTTATTATCACACTGCAACTGCAATTTTCCTCCTGGGATCCAGAAAGTAGTTCTGATGGTGATACTACCTGCGAATAAATGTTGTAAATAGCAAACAAGCTGCGAACAAAACCGTTATTGTACTTCGTATAACTGGACCTCAGATTTCGGCTAGCAAACTAACTAGCCAAGTTCGCTCTGACAAACGGTTGCTTGTTTTGGAACGTATCCGTTAGCCAGTAGCTACTTAGCACAGCCTAGAACTGTAACCACTAGCAAATAAAATGTTAGTAGTTGCAAATTTGGAGCAACTTCGAAATGTTTTCTGCCTCTCGCCTCGCAGTAGAGCAGCGCTATTTATTTACCAGCAGCAGTAAACTGAACGGGTGGGAGCAGAAATCCGTGCAGACCCAGTTGCGTTCAGACTCGCATCCTTCCGTACTAAACAGAATCTCCCCGCGCACTAATTAAGCGCACTATGTAGTATGGAAGTATGAACGGAGCCGAGCTTAGCCGCGCTAACGCTAGTTAGCATTAACAACAGTTAGCACAGCTCGCTTTTGCTGTTATCCGCAGACCTGATGGCCTCGCCTCACCTCACAAAATTTGGCGCAGTAAAACTTGCTCTGCAGTCCGCGCTCGTCTCCGGTGCTGGCATAGAACAAATTTTCCAGCTCTTCCTTAAACCTGTCCAACTCCAGTTCACTCTCCTCTTCCGCCATACTGCTCGTCTAACCCAGCGCGTACAACAGTCAGCGTTACGGCTACCACTCACCCACCACGTTACCGCTACTCGCAATGTGATTGGTCCACAATATGTCAATCTTTCGTGTCTCGCTTCTAATTGGATAATATTCGTGTCTATCAAGCGACATCCCACTTGCAACTCTATTTAATACACACCATTTGCCAGAGTAGAGCTTTAATTTTCAGCTGACCAAACGGTCCGTTCGCCTGACACACTATGTAATTGTATATAATCACATACTACTCTAACTGTCCCAAACATAGAAGATACATTTAACAACATATGTTCACCAAGGCATGCTTTCATTTCTAACTTTTCTAGTAAAGCGTTGTGTACATACTCTCACTGACCACAGTACTAAGTACACCTATCTTGCAGATACACACAAAGGACATACTGTAGTTATACAATTGCTGGATGTAGCTCTTTTTACACTGCACATCATTAAAACGTCTCACTTATCCCTTAACTGAACACTGACCCCCAAGGACCACCGCTTACCATGTATTGTTTGGGTAGTGCACCATACTCACGACATCAGTGACACTTATATGATTGAAGAATGGTTGTGTGGAGCCGTAAGAGTGTAGCAGAATTGCTTTTTAAATACACATACTCGCCACATTATTATACACCTAACTTATTGGTAAAGATTGTTGACCAAATCTATATTAATATATAAGTTGTATTGGTCCCCACCAAGCTTAAAAATATCTAAACCAACTTAAGGTAGGTTGCTGGGTTTAGGTAGTTGGGATTAGTATGCCTGGTCTGCTCGCTTGGTCTACCTGGTGTTAGGCTGGTTTAGCTGGTTGGCCAGCCTAACACCTGTGTCCATAACCCCTCTAAAATCAGCAAACCATGCCAGCATGACCAGCTATGGCTAACACCTAACATCTGTTAAATTGTGGCTTTACTGTACCTCGTCCCCCAATTTTGGCTCAACTGGACTCACTACTGAAGATCAAATAAAGAAAAGCATCAATCCTGCAACAAAATTCCATTGGACATCTGAATGGATTCTTCTTGTCGTTATCAAACAGCAAATAGACATTCAATTCAATTCAATTCAATTTAATTCAATTTTATTTATATAGCGCCTTTTACTACGTAGCATTGTCTCAAAGCAGCTTCACAATATGACACTGTCTTAAAAGGCTAATCCCAAGTTAAGCAAGCCTAGGGCGACAGTGGCAAGGAAAAACTCCCTAACATGGAAGGAAGAAACCTTGGGAGAACCAAGACTTAACATGGGACCCATCCTCCATGGGTGGCCTAGATGTTAATTAAATAAACACCAAAAGTATATTAAATTACAGCAAAATTAGGTTAATAAATAAATAACAAATCAATAATAAAAGTTAAATTAGTAATAGAAACAAATTTAAATGAACTAAATTATTTTTAAAAATAGATTTTAAAATGAGTCCTTAGTGGGAGGTCCTTGGAGGCACATCGTCTTCTAATGTCCAACCGATGGAGGGAGTTCCTGCACTCTGGTGGGATTTGCCTCCGATGTTGAAGACAATCAGACCGACGCCGAGCCGGAAGAACATCCAAGCGTGTGGTGCCGGAACCAGAACCAGCACCAGAACATCAGCGACTGGTGGGAGACTGATGCCACGGTTATTTTGCAGACAGTGGATTTGGGTACTGTTCAGGGCGATAAGTCCCAGGCTGAAAAATAATGGCAGCGTGGGAAGCCTCAGGGTAGGTGGAGATTTACCAAAATATGAAATTTAATTCTAGCACAATGATTGGGAATATGTCAAAAAGTATATTAACCCACGACAGCTGGAGATCGTTGGCATTTTGCACGCTAGTCCAGAAGCTCACGAGTTTCTGCAATGAAAAATCTGTTTGCTTCTCCGCTGAAAGCTCTGACTCGGCTTAAGTCTTTCATTACTAGTGAGGGTCTTTTCTGTCAGGCTTTAAACCCCACGACGACAGCTCTATTATTTCTGTGACAGACTGCAGTGTGTAAATATATTTCGATACTTTAGACAGTTTGACGGAACCATTAACAGGCCAGTTAAGCTCTAAGACCTAAAGACCCCAAGACATCTAAGACCTGGAAAGATCACACAAGAACCTGGACAGTGAAACCTCAGAATTCGAGCTTCATTGGTTCCAGAAGATCTCTCAAACTCTGATTTCTTTGAACTCAGAATTCAATTTGGCCATAAAAGTAATGTGAATAGAATTAATATATGTCTGTGCCTCAAATTACAACCATAGACTCATATCACATACATAATATAATACTATAACAGGCAGCATGGGGGCACCGCTGCCTCACAGCAAGCAGGTCCCGGGTTCAATCCCAGGGTGGAGTCCTCCCCGTGTCTGTGTGGGTTTACTCCGGGTATTCCGGTTTCCTCTTACAGTCTAAAGACATGCGTAAGGTTAATTAGTGTCTCTAAAGTTACCCTTAGTGTGTGACTGTGTACATGACTGTGTGTGTGCCCTGTGAGGGATTGGCGTCCCATCGACGGTTGTGCCTGCCCTTGCGCCCAAAGTTGCCGGCTGGACCGCCACCCCATGTGGATTAAGCAGAAGATAATGGATGGATGGATAATAATATAGAAATATAATAAAAATGAACTATATTGTGTCTTTGTTTTTTGCCAATTGCCAGGGTTGCCAAAGTTTTCGCACAAGTCGGTATAATCTATTCGTTCTTCTCTTTGTTGTTAAATCTTTTATAGGGATATAGGGATATTTCATTTTATCGTGAGCAGTGCACAATCTGATACAGAATCTCTTCACGGGGATCTTAAATCCACCGTGTCCTCACACATGGAAGAGGTGCTCTGCTCGTATCTGTTTTTCTTGCCTTTTGACGCTGAGGTGGCTCAAAGGAGACGAGGCTCTTAAAAAGCTGCTTTTCAGATGTATGAGAATGGTGTGGATGCCCACGCAGCAGCATCTGAATGTGGAGTAGTGATATCCGCACTGTGAATCGTTCCTTATCATACCCAGTGTGCAACCCACTATATATGGGCGGATTTAATCTGCAGGTGTTGTACAATGCAAGCTTTTATGGTCACTTATACCAAATTAAGTCTTTATTTTAATTTACTTACACTACAACACTGCAGATCGGTTAGTATTTAGGCTCATGTTTAATCAAATCCCTGCTTTCTAAGCTTTACGAATATTTAGCTGTGTTCAGTTGATATTTATTACACAATATTTGTCCATCCATCCATTATCTTCCCCTTAACGCACACTGGGCCCACCCGACAACCCTAGATGGGGCGCAAATCCGTCATAGGACACACACAAAAGGCCACATTTAGATACACAAATTAACCTAACACGCATGTCTTTTGTTAGGGTTCCTACCTTCCCCCGAGGCGTTCGGCCATCCTCGCCGGTCGGCATTACAGAGCCATCGGCGGGGTGTCCTTATATCCACTATCTTAATTATGTCCAGATCCCAAACAGCTGCTTCACGTCCTATAAAGGCGTGGTTTTAGCGCTGTTCGGGGCCAGATCATCGTTATTCCAATGGGATTCCATCGCCGTTCGAGTGGAGTGGTTAAGTTCCAGGGGCTTGTAGTGCCGAAGGACTGGTATGGGCGGGTAACCTCCGGGGTAAATTAGTTTGTTAGGAGAACTTTGAGGGTTTCCCATCCCGTACTCGTGTGCTCCACGCACGCTTTAAGCTCTTGCTGTTCGGTCATCGGCACCTACCTAGCCTTCAGCGCCTCTCGCAATCTATTTGCGTTCACGCTTCTCGCGTACCCGAGTTTATTTTCGTGTTCTGGCGCTTATTTTCGTGTTCTGGCGCCCCCCAACCCCCCACCTCGGCATGCGCGTTACAGCTCACGCTCGCCCTCTGGCGCTTCGGTGTACTCTGTACTCTTTAGAGCAGCTACCCGGTAGTGCGTTAGAAGTATACACGTCCGGCGCTTTTGCGCTCTCTTGAGTCTGACTCTAGTCGGCTGCTGACTCGAGATATGCCCCGGCAACATGCACTCTATAAGACGTGTCCCAGTTTGGCTTTCATTTAATTGCATTAGAGCTCACGCTAGTTACCTGGCAGTTTGGACTACCTCTGTGCCTCGCCATTTAAAAGACGTCCCAAAACCGTGCTTTCTGCATGTCTGCCCCGGCTGGCACCCTCTCGCGACCAGTTCATGCGTTGCTCCCACTCAGGACGCAACCTCAGCGCGCCCCTTTATCCTTTCGGTATTATTATGTTAGGAGCCTTACGCTCCGCTCTTCATCCCTTTTCAGTTGTTCTATATTATTATTTCTTATTATACGTTGTGGGATATGCTTATCATGCATACCTGGGTCCAAATAAAAACCACCACATCTCGTTACACTTAGTTCATTTAAATTTTTATAACTGTGTTGGATGTTAATCCACATATACTAAATGGATATATGGGCACATATATTTCATGTTTTATTATAAAGAGAATATCAGAAACAGCTCATGGCGTAAGTCCTACCACCTGTGAAGCATGGGAGGGCCTGGTTGTGTCTAATAATTACACTGGGCAATTAAGATTTTGAAGAACTTAGTTGTTGTATTTTATGGAGCAGCTGATCACAAAATTCACCTTAAAAGATTCCTCTCATGTACAGTGGGGGAAATAAATATTTGATACACTGCTGATTTTGCAAGTTTTCCCACCTACAAAGAATGGTGAAATCTGTAATTATTATCATAGGTACACTTCAACTTTGAGCGACAGAAACTAATACAAAATCCAGAAAATCAAATTGTATAATCTTTAAAAAAATACGTAACATTTTATTAGATAAAATAAGTATTTGATACAATAGAAAACAGAACTGGTACAGAAACCTTTTTTTTGCAATTCATACCAAAAGATCAGATGTTTCTTGTATTTCTTAACCATGTTTGTACACAATGCAGCAGGGCTTTTTTGCCCACTCCTCCATACATATTTTATCCAGATCTTTCAGGTTTTGGGTTTCTGCTCCCTCCAAAGATTATCTATTAAGTTCAGACTGGCCACTCCAGGACCTTAGTTGCACTGGCTGTGTGCTTCTGGAAGACCCAGCCATGACCCATTTTCAATGCTCTTACCGAGGGAAGAAGGTTGTTGGCCAAAATCTATGTAGTCGTCATGCAGTCGTCATCTATGTAGTCAAAATGTGGTCGTCCTTCCCCCTTTGCAAATAAGCACCCAAAGTAAGATGTTTCCACCCCATGCAGAATAGTACAGAATAGAGGGGCTTCTTAAAGAAAAACTAACAGGTTTGCGTGAGCCAGAATTTTTGCTGGTTGGTAGGTGATCAAATATTAATTAATGCAATATAAAATGCAAATTAATAATTTAAAATAATACAGTGTGATTTTTAGGAATTTTAAGATTCTGTGTTTCACAGCGGAAGTGTATTTATGATAAAAATTACAGACCTCTCCATTTTTGTAGGTGGGAAAACTTGCAAAATCATCAATATATCAAATACTTATTTTCTCCACTGTATCTGTTTTTATATACTGTATAACTTACTCTGATATTTTTTCTGATTTTCTGATATCTCTGACTTTTCTGATATTTCATCTTATTATAAGTTTAGTAATGTATTGGTCAGTCCAAGCACATCTGGTCAGTGTAGGTACTATCCAGATGTCTTAGGCATGTCTGGGCTTGCTTAGTCTGGTTGTATGCTTTTAGACAGGCTATAAAATCTGCTCACATTTACAGATGGTGTTTGGACACCTGTTAACACATGATCTTTAGGCAATAGCATAGTGTGTAAACAACAAAATATACTGCCTTTAGTAAGATTTATTACAGCAGAAATGTATTGTCAGTGTCGTAGCTGTGATGCATTCTGTATATCTGTACATCAGTATTAACGTTTAAAGCTCAATATCATGCCATGACCTCTACTTGAGATGTAAAATTGCGGTCAGTTTGTAAACTTGGCTCAGAGGTACTTAAAGTGAGCATCCATTGTAGTCCCAATTATATTGTGATGCCAGAAGTATCACATGACAAACAGTTACTTCTGTGTGACCAATGTATTTGTCTTTTTTTAAATGCTCAAATTTGCTTTCATCCATGAAACCAATGCCACATGAGAACAATCTGCCAGTACTAAAGCCTCCAGACATGAGGCAGAAGATGAGGCAGAAGATGTGACATGTGAACCAGATGGAGAAAATTATATTTTCAAATATAAATCTCTTCAATGACTTAGATTTGCCAAATGCTAAATAGAAATTACTTGCTACAAAATTATTTTAGCATATTATAGCATTTTGTCAACCCAGAGGAAACAAAAATCAAAAAGGAGATCTCCTAAATATCTCTGTAGTTTCTCCTAGTAAACGTAAAAGTTTAGATGGAAAGAGAAAGGATACTTTAGCATTAGTCTCCTGCTCCTCAAATCTGTCTCCTGAGATAGGGCCTCAGTAATTTCACATATGTCTCCTCTTGAGTTTTAGTACAGATCTCAGTAAAGTCTCATATTATGCTCAGATTTGCCAAAATAACACACATTTACATTTACATCTCAGTATGGGCTCAACCATTTCTCATCCAAAGACTAAGCCTTTTCAGTTTTAGTTATTTTGCTAGGAATGTTAGTTACCTACTGTTAGTGTCAGAGTGTTACCTATTTATCTGTTGAATAATGATTACAATCCCACACTTAATACACATAATATTGCATTGTAAAGTGCTTCAGTTGCACTTTTTTTAATCAGGTGTCTGATTCAATTGTTCAAGTTTCAGCAATAGATAGAGAATCTGATTTTCTTTTTACTGTGCACAATTATTTCTGTTCAAAAATAAATGGTTGAACTTATCAGATAATTGTGTTAATTGAACTAAATGTCTTTAATAAGGGTTAGTCTTTAAGTTCTTAATGATTTGGCTTTTCCATTGCTTAATTCCTGTTCATCCTAAAATTAAAATATGGAGTTTCTAAAGAGATTAAATCAAGGCAAGAAGGAGATCTCCTCTGATTTTGTATGTGTCTGAAAACTAATTCTCAGTTTTATCTCCATTAACCTCAGAAGTATCTCATGTCTCATTGTTGTCTACAGCTATTTCTCCTAAGAAATTGTAGGAGAAACATTTGTGACAACGTTGATCTCTAAATTAAACAAAAGTGAGAATCCCAAAAAAGTCTCCTGAGACATCAAGGATCAACATTTGAGCAATAAAATTTTCCTCTGGGAAGTTCTGTTTCTGATGGATTGTTCATGGCTCTGGTTTATGTGTATGATTTCAAAAATGTCAAATTATGTACGAATTTGTCAAGTTGTTAAAACACATATTGTTCACAATTACATCTGAGACATATGTGGTGATCCAAAAATAGTGGCACTGCTAATAGGCATACAGCTCATTTGCACAAAGCACTGCTGTTCATTCATACACACACTGTGTGCAATTTTGAAACATTAATTAACACATATCTTTGGAATGTAGGGGAGACCAGTACTGTTAATTATTTATATAATTTTTGTGAATGGGATATCTGTTTAAGATTACATTAAATGTGGTAGAAATTTGTAGTTCATTCTTGACCCAACAAACACATGTATGCCTTATTTTCATATAATACTTGGACTGATGAAAAATTTTGAACAAGCATACAGTATTGATAAAATAATGAACAAAAGATGATGGAGCCAAAGAAATAGCATGGAAGGCATTTGAAGATGTTGATGATTTTACTACAGTGCAGCCAAAGTACATTGAGCTGATGCTAAAAGTACACAAAGTGCAATATTTAAAATCCCTTTTTATGCATTCGCTCTGACTTTTCTGATCTTGGTGCAGTCACTGATAAACAAGGTTTCACCAGAACTTTGTGACAAAAGAAGTGTGGTATCATGGCAATTGTAATCCACCAATACTGGCTGACTACCGTGCTACACAACAGGCACGAAATTCAGAGTAAACAATGTGTCCGCATTGTTTTATGATCTCAACCCTTATGTCGTAATGCAAATCTGAAAATCTTTTTCTTGTCAGCTTGACTTTGTCTATCATAATTTGACATTTAATTTCAGGACGCATAACTTTTGAAAAAAAAATGTAGACCAGTAACACAGTAAAATAACTATATTTTTGGAATATTCTTGATTACCTAAAATCCAACCTGAACTCAACTGAGCTGAAATTCTCTTACATAAGGTCTAACATTTACTCAATAAAATAAATGTAGATACCCTTAAATTACCCTTAAAATACCCTTACACTTTAACCTCATGTTTATTGTGCCACATATGTTTTATTGTTGAGTGCTGTTGTTTGGTTGGATTTACTAAAGACTAGATGAGTCAGCCATTTATATCACACTTACTAATTTTAAAAACTGAAATAAATTGGACAAAAAATAAACTAAAATAAATAAACTGTTAACATTTTGTTTTAACAGGTTTCCATCCTGCTTTACCAACAGACAAGGGAAATGATTTAACTGCAAGATTGGTGGCTTATTCACCACTTCCCTTTTGTCAGTCTGAAAAGCTGTCTGGTGATGACATACATATGCTCAGGCTCAGATGACAAGAAGGCAACAAAAAAACGACAAAGAACAAATACTATACATGCTACCTTGTAGAAGACATTCATTTACTCAACACAGTATTTGTTAATATAACTGTGGGACATTTTACAAGAATTCCATTCCACCACAATTACCAGTCTACAAGGTTTCAACATGAAGAACGAACACTGTGTGGTAAATGACAACATGGTCCCATTTGCCACAGTTTACATCATTATTTTCCTCATTGGTATGACTCTCAGCCTGGTGGCTCTCTGGGCATTCATATATAGTAGACACTCTAAGAAGTGCATGAATGTGTACCTGATCAACCTTCTGACTGCTGACTTCTTGCTTACACTGGCACTGCCAGTAAAGATCACCAAGGATCTGGGTGTGGAATCTCTAAGACTAAAAATTTTCCACTGTCAAGTAAGCTCCCCACTCATCTACATCAACATGTATGCGTCCATCACATTCCTTGCTTTTGTCAGTTTGCACCGTTACCTCCAAATCTCCCACAGTTCCAAACTGTTCCGCTTGCAAGAAGTGGGCTTCGCCATAGTGATGTCGATTGTAGTCTGGCTGCTGGTGCTCTTCATAAACGTCCCCAACATGGCCATTCCAATCAAGACCAATATTTCTAACAGTACAGCTTTAACCTGTGCAGACTTAAAGCAGACCACTGGCAAACAGTGGCACACACTGTCTGGTTTTTTGGGAATGGCACTCTTCATTAATGCCTTTGTGGCAGTGATCTTTTCCAACTGCCTTGTACTGAAGCAATTGTGGGGCAAACGTGGAGGAGACCCAGAGGAGCAGGCTAGTGCTCACCATGCTACTCTTAATATTGCCCTGGTGACAGTGGCTTATGTTGTTTGCTTTGTACCATATCATGCTGTACGGATGCCTTACATGTTTACGCAGAATGAAGTGATTACTGACTGTGGTGTGAGGAGGAACCTTTTCCTAGCCAAAGAGTCCACTTTACTTCTTGCTATCTTGAACATGTGTTTTCACCCTGTACTTTACTTTTTCTTCAGCCCTTCATTCAGAGAGCAGATCAAACAGGTTTTTACTAAAATGAGCAAATCTAACAGAAACCCACCACCTGACCCAGATCAAGAATTACAACTGCAGCCAGTTGCCTGTTAACATGAAAGAGGAAACCACATATGTGTCACACTAGTTATTAGCTTCTTCATATCTCACATCAGGGGTTTCAGTAAACGTACAGAACTGCATAGTCTGCATAAACAATGGCAACACCCAAAGAAATCAAAGTTAATTTTAGATATATTTCTGCTCATTACATGCAGCATCTTGCAGAGATTTTGTCATGCTTAATATCAAAGGGTGCACAATATTTTACCTGATCCCGAGTAATAAACAGTGTGGTTTGTTTTAATTTTTTGGTTGTTGGTACAGTTTGACACATTTATCATTCTATATACTGTAATATATTTAAATGCAACTACATCCATAACTCTATATGTAAAGTATGGAAAATGTTCTTTCTGCTTGAAAACAATGTACAGGTTCAAACTGACAAACTAACAAATAATGTATTGGGTAAAATGCATGTATTTAAGATAACCTGCATAAATTACCACTGTAATTGTTTTGAAATAAAGAACACAATCAGTTTAGGTTTTTACAAATATTCAGATACTGAGACACATCATGAATTGTACATGTAAGCTATATGATTGCATTCTGTTTCATTGGTGCCTTTACTCTTTTGACCCATGACTGTTCAGATATTGTCTTTAGTACATTTTTGATCATTATTTTACATGAAATAAATGGGTTGTTCATATCATGTTCCTTCAGGTAAGTGAAACAGACCAAAAAACATAAGAGACTGGTTGTTTAGCTGGCATTAAAACATTCATTACAGATTTTGGAGTATGTTAACTAATACCATCTATTTTAAAGTCAAAGAACAAAACGAAGAAAAAAGCATGTTGACTTCTTTTGCAGACTTAATAATAAAAGTTAATAGGGTTAGATTTGTTTCAACTGTAATAATATAAATTAAATGATAATTTAAAAGCACAGGTTTCCTGTAAAGTAGATCAACATCATACTACGTAAGCAAACTATACAGTAACCTGGAAGTAAAACATTAAGTATATAGCATTAAATACGCAATTTGTAAATTTGAGATGTAGGGCATATACCTGGTATATACCTGGTGGATATTCTATGTCTGTAAAGCCTAATATAGTCGTATCTCAGTAATCATCCTTCATTTGTTCCAGAAGACTTTTACAGTACTGGAAAAAAAGACGGTACCGGGCAAATTTTTCTCCTAAGGAACAGTGTAAATTGAATTAATCCGTTTCTAGATCACCAGGAAAACCATAATGTATTAGGAATTACATGCAATTACGGAGTTGTATTGCACATGCTCTGCCTGATTTACAATATATATTTTGAAATATCGATCATAAATATGCATCATGAACCGATTAGTTTATTATAGTCTATACTGTATCACAGTGTAGTCAAACGTACAGTCTAAAACAGTTATACATTAACTTACAGCTGGCTAAATTCATTATCACAAGCTTATGCCCAAGCTTTTTAATAAAGTTTTGAAAATGAAAAGTAAAAACAAAAAAACAAAAACACTTACTGTATTTGAGAACTTAGCTGCTAAAGCAAAAGGGATCCAGAGGACTTAGTCCTTAATTTCCTATTGGTTGGCTGTAATCATTAACCATTTTATTATAATATTTCAATTTCAATACCTATGGGAACTTATTTGCATTGATAATACATCGCACTGATCTTCTCTTAGAAATTGTCCCACAGGCCATTGGCATGCTGGGATAGTGAATTACATACTTACTGTACATACTTGGACTTGTTGAATTTCAGCAGCAAAAGTTTTCATTGACACTTGATATTTGTTACTTCCACATTTTAGAATGAACTGAAACTTCAGCTGAATATCTCAAATCTGCCATATTATCATAATTACTCTGTTTTTTACATTTACTTGTTTAGATGTTAGTCAAGTTAATGTGTCTTGATTATTCCCAGTAAATAATAGAATAGAAGTGAGAGAAAAAGTGACCTTTTATGAGTCATCCCTGTTGGTACATTAGATGTTTGAGAAGAACACCCACTGGTTATTTCTCATCACTATGTGTCTAGACAGGTCAAAAAGACCAGAGGGTTATATGAATTATAATATGGGTTTTTCCATTTTATATGTTGGGTTAATGTAGGTTCACATTTTCACATTTACTGGTAGAGTAGGAAGGGTATTGAAGGAGCAAAAGACATTAAAATTCAAGGCAGTTACAAGGCATTTTAACATTTTAATTGGTTTATCTTACAATAACTTGTAAATTTGAGGAATTAAGTCTTAACACTTTGAAGCACATATAAACATGTTGCAATTAATATAATATACAGATGTATTCATTTACATTTAGTGAAAATTAGTTGGAAATGACAGCAAGTAAATCCTACATGAACATTGTTTTAGTAAAGCTTCTGCAGGTTTTATTCCAATAATTCAGAAATGATTGAAAGTTTTGAATTAAAGACTGTCCCACCACAGAGTGGTGTGTTTGAATTTGTATTACAAATGCAACTCGATATAATTAAATGGAACTGTTTGTGTCATCTTGGCGGCTTATTTTTCCTTATTACCTACGCTTATTACCCATGCCCACAAATAGCCACTGTGTACGGGATTTAGATTCTTCAAAATAAAAAAAAAGCACAAAAAATATATTCTGTGACAGAAATTAACGTTTTATTGAGCAGAGTACATTCAAATAAACACCTTTTATATTCCATAAAAATATAATCTTATAACCAGTCCCTAATTTGAGCCAGATCCTACCCAGAGTACATGCCCAGAGTACCGCCATTCCAAAAACCCAAATGTCTCATTTTCTTTGTTAGTAACTGGCGTAATTACATTAGTAATTAATTAATACGTAAGGAAACTTTTCTTTCTGTGAAGTTTGGAAATGGTAAAAAGACAACTTGTTACTGTATTAGTTAGGTATTGCACTATGAGCACAGCTCTGTTTATTTGGGACATTTCTATTAATACAAATAGTTGCCTGATCACAGCACAGTCGGTGTTCCCTTACCTAATGTATTATAAATAAAGCACTGCCTTTATGTTTTCTTATAGACAAGTCTATAATCTCTTATAAAGCCAGTCTCCAAATGTCTGCCAGCCAAGCTGCGGCCGAGGATTCGGCCTGGCCACAGATTTCAGAAGATATAATTTCATACAACAGCTCAATTGCACATTGACTGAATGGTAGCTTTTCTTATTTATGAATGCAAATGTATCATTAGATGGTTAAAGGCAGTCCATTTAAATACAAGAGACAAAGCCAAAACGCAATGTGCACATACCCTTTGTGTGAAAAAAATGGAAAGGACCTAATGCAAATAAGGGTCAGAAATAAACAAATAACCAAACATGGCACATTCACATGGCTGGAATGGGCTACAATACCATAAGCAAGAAGCAACGGGAGAAGGAGACAGCTGTTGGTGCAATTGTGAGGAAATGGAAGAAACACAAATTGACCATCAATCGACCTTGGGCTACAACTACATGGGAGGATCTTGGTAATATTCTCATGGAACCTGGAACCACAGTCACCAAGGAAACCATTGGTAACACACTATGCTGTAATAGTTTATAATCCTAAACAGTCCCTGTGCTTAATTTGGTACATATGCAGATCTGTCTGAACTTTAACCATGCACACCTGAATGAATTAGAGTGCTTGGGAGAAGGTGCTGTGTTCAGATGAGTCATCAGATGTCCCCAAGAACACTAAATCATTTGTCAAACATGAAGGTGGAAACATTATGCATTTGGGGACGTTTCTCTACTAGGGGCAGAGGGCAGCTTCACCCATGTAAAGTAAAATCCTTCCCTCCGACAGGACACTGAAAACGGGTCGTGGATGGGTATTCCAACATGACAATGACCCAAAATATACAGCCATGGCTCAAGAAGAAGCATTTCAAAGTCATAGAGTGGCCTAGCCAGTATCCGGACCTTAATCCTGTTGAACAGTTGTGGAGGGAGCTGAAACAGACTGAAAAATGTAATGATTTAGATGACCTTCAAAGAGGGGTGCACAAAATTTCCTCCTGATATGTGCACCAACCTGGCCATCAACTATAAGAAACATCTGACCTCTGTGCTTGCCAACCATGGGTTTGCCACCAATTCTTGTTTTTGCTAAAGGATCAAATACTTATTTCACTCAATGAAATATAAATCAGGACATGTCTTTTCAGAGACATGTAAATCAGTTTATGTGATTTTCTGAATTTTTAACAACAAATTGTTGTTTGTGTGTGTGTGTGTGTGTGTGTGTGTGTGTGTGTGTGTGTGTGTGTGTGTGTGTGTGTGTGTGTGTGT
>JAVSBV010159019.1:0-14666 GCA_033117975.1 Parotocinclus spilosoma
GAAGCTGCGGGAATGAGTGAGAGGAAAGCCGCGTCGTTACCAGTGATAAGAAGCTGATTCTGAACAAAAGTTAAGCGTGTTGTAGCGCATATTTAGTCAATGACATGTACACACAACAGTATATATTTGATCACTTATTTTTTTGACGTTTTAAGGGAAGCTGACCTTCCCTTGCAGTCTTAGAGCAATCGCCACTGCATTAAATATATGTTAATGTAAGGAACACTGCATTTTATTAATTTGCGTTTTACATACCGTCCCAACTTTTTCTGACTTTGTATTATTATACTATTTTATATTATCTTTTGGTAATTGCTGTTTGTAGTATGATGCTCAGACTCTTTCTGTGCGTTTTGGTAGGCATTATGACGTTACGTGTGGCAGAAAGAAAGGCACTCTACAGATAATTTATGGCCACTTTGTCACTGGTTTCACAACACAAAAAAATCCATTTTGAAAATTACCCAGCACCGTGGGGCCAGTCTCCAAACTTTTATGTGTGTGTGTGCGTTGGTTTAAAATGCACACTATTCTGAATTTGTCTCATTATCTGAGTATTTCTCCATATAGAACCTCTAGAGATTTTTTTATCTTCTCTCTGGTGGACTTGAGATTAAAGCTTTGACCCATAGGATAATAAGATTTAACATTTGGAAGCCATATCAAAAACGTGTTTCTCTGACCATTAAACCATTGTTTGTTTCATGTCTTGGATCATTTCCCTTTTTAAAGATAGCCAGTAGGTTTATGTCATTCAAAATTTAGCAAATACCCTTAGCCAGTACAAATTACGTTTTGTACAGTCTTACAGGGTACAGTACATGCAACTGAAGGATTAGAGGTTTACTCAAGGGCTCAACAGTGAATACTTACAGTGCTTGTACTTAAACCCCCAGCAGTCTAGTCAGTAGCCAAGTACCTACAACTTTCACACTTCTGATGATGGTACTTCAAGGAGGCTGTCATGGTTATCCAACAATCTGATGTTTTTAGTGGATAAATAACCTTAGAACATTACAATTTCTCCACCATAACTAAGAACGCATATTACCATCCCAATGCCCATACGGAGTGTTTGTTTTATAAAGCCATATCCAGTTAAAGTTCCCATAGCATCCAGGAAACTCCAGGTACATTTGTTTGTGACTAGTTAAAAGAAAAGGCTTTCCTCTAATATGGCTTCTTAATAGTTTGTTGGAAAGGATGTGGGGTCTAATTGTAGTTTGTGGGGTATGATTTGCAGAATTCCAGAATGTTTATTTCCGAAATGCTTGTAAACACACTCTCATACACACTAAATTAAGGTTTGTATGTCAGATCTCAAGCTCTTCAGTTTTGACTTGTTTCTATATTTTATTCAGTTACATTTACACAATATCCCAAACAGCACTACTAAAGCAGTGCATCTTCAACAAAGCTGTACTCTGCTGTTTTCCATGTACCACATAGTGTTTTCGGGCATTTACGATTGTGGTACTATATTAGCCAGATGCACATTCCTTACTGTTTCTTAGCTATAGTTGGTCTAAGTTGTCCCAGAAAGTGATAAACACCTTTAGTTTTTATTAACGAAACAGAAAGCCCATACTTGAGATAAGTACGAATGATCATAAGTGCATGCAAATGTCTTTATTTAAGGAATAAAATTGGCAAGTTTGATCTCTGCCACGGCTGTTTTAATATGCCATGGGCGTGTCAGAATATAACCCCACTGCAGAAACTCTCTGTATCAAGTGAAAAATCCTCAGCTTACAAACTAACGATTCAAATGGTATATAGTGTAGTACAGTACATGTATGCAGTATACATTCAGCAATCACTGCATTAGGTACACCACCTTGTTTCTACAGTCATTGTCCATTTTATCAGTTCCACTTACCATATATATGCACGTTGTAGTCCTAAAACTACAACTAAAACCCCCTAAAACTACAACTAAACCCCCCCCCACACACACACACACACAAGTCCACCACAATTCAAGTACTATTTGAGTGGCAGATCATTAGCAGCACTGCAGTGACTATGTTATAACACAACAGTGCATCCCTGGACTAAAAGTTGTCCACCAGTAAGAAATGCCCAGCCAACAGCATCCTATGGCAGCATCATGTGAGCACTGATCAAGCATTAGGGAACGACCGACACAAACTTTGCAACGACTAATTAACTATTGTCTGTGACTTACTACAAAGTGGAGCAATATGGTAGATGTGTCTAACAAAGTATATAGAGAAACAGATGAACAACAGAGACAAGTACAAAGTACTTCTATATGGTAAGTAGAACTGAAAAAAATTATCAAGTGTGTTGTCACGAGCTGGTGTAGCTGGAAAAAAAAAGTCTTAGGTGAGTGGATGTACAGTGGTACGAAAAAGTGTTTGCCCCCTTCCTCCTTTCCTGTTTTTTTGCATGTTTGTCACACTTAAGTGTTCGGAACATCAAACCAATTTAAATAGTAGTCAAAGACAATACAAGTAAACACAAAATGCAATTTGTAAATGAAGGTATTTATTATTAAGGGATAAAAAACAATCCAAACCTACGTGACCCTGTGTGAAAAAGTGATTGCACCCCTTTATTAAAACATACTGTACCTGTGGTTTATCACACCTGAGTACATTATTTCTAGCCACACCCAGACCTTATTATTGCCACACCTGTTCTCAATCAAGACATCACTTAAATAGGACCTGCCTGACAAAGTGAAGTCCACCAAGATCCTTAACATCTACACATCATGCCGAGATCCAAAGAAATTCAGGAACAATTGAGAAAGAAAGTAATTAAAATCTATCAGTCTGGAAAGGGTTATAAAGCCATTTCCAAAGCTTTGCGAATCCAGCGAACCACAGTGAGAGCCATTATCCACAAATGGTGACGACATGGAACAGTGGTGAACCTTCCCAGGAGTGGCCGGTCTCCTCAAAATTACCGCAAGAGCACAGCGACGACTCATCTAAGAGATCAGAAAAGACCCCACCACAACGTCCAAAGAACTTCAGGCCTCACTTGCCTCAGTTAAGGTCAGAGTTCATGCCTCCACCATCAGAAAGAGACTGGGCAAAAATGAAGAAAACCACTGCTAAGCAAAAAGAACATTAAAGCTCGTCTCAATTTTTCCAAAACACATCTTGATGATCCACAAGCCTTTTGGGAAAACATTCTGTGGACCGATTAGACAAAAGTTGAACTGTTTGGAAGGTGTGTCCCCCATTACATGTAAAAAAAAAATCCACTGCATTTCAGAAAAAGAAAATTATACGAACAGTAAAATATGGTGGTGGTAGTATGATGGTCTGGGGCTGTTTTGTTGCATCAGGACCTGGAAGACTTGCTGTGATAAATGGAACTATGAATTCTGCTGTCTACCAAAAGATCCTGAAGGAGAATGTCCGACCATCTGTTCGTGACCTCAAGCTGAAACGAACTTGGGCTCTGCAGCAGGACAATGATTCAAAACAAACCAGCAAGTTTATCTCTAAATGACTGAAGAAAAACAAAATAACTTTGGAGTGGCCTAGTCAAAGACCTGAATCCTGACCTGAATCCTATTGAGATGCTGTGGTATGACCTTAAAAAGGCATTCATGCTTGAAAACCCTCTAATGTAACTGAATTAGAACAATTCTGCAAAGATGAGTCGGCCAAAATTCCTCCAGAACCCTGTAAAAGACTCATTGCAAGTTATCGCAAAAGCTTGGTTGCAGTTGTGGCTGCTAAGGGCGGCCCAACCAGTTATTAGGTTTAGGGGGCAATTACTTTTTCCACACAGGGGCAAACATGTGACAAACATGCAAAAAAAACCAGGAAACGAGGAAGGGGCAAACACTTTTTCACACCACTGTATACGTGCAACTTGTGTTACACACAAGTGGTAATAAATATGTGCATTTTGGAAAGCATGAACAAGGATCAACCTCCAGAAGATGGGTGGGATGGGCTGTTATTCAATTGTTCAAAAGTGAAAGTATTCAAAGACGTGTGGTTTTAGTGGATGGATCGGGCACACTGCCACAGCACAGAATCAAGCTCAGACACGCTTTTCAGTCTGAGCTTGTGTCCAATTTTTAACGAGCCATTAGTGTGTGCTTTATAATAATTACCACTTGCAAAAGATGAAGGGTTAGGCATGGAGATATGTCAGCAGTGAGCAGTATATTTAGCAGATCCCTTTACTATGAATGTATGTACTAGTTTCAAAAGGGTAGTAGGACAGCAAAGCAAGAGCTAAAAAGAGTTAAAAAGAGAGATAAATGTTGTGCAAAATTGATACACTCCTCCCGAAGCTACATGACACAACAGGTTCTACTTTCTAAGAATGAAGATTTTTTTTATATCTGAAAAGATATAATAGTTGCTTGACTAGAAATCCAATTTTATTCCAATCTGTGCAGTAGCAATGATTTAATATGATCTTGCCCAAGTATTTGCAATATCAGTTGCACCTTTGATCTATTAAGTTGCTCTGAACATCACTTAATGTGGTGCTCTGTGCTTCCTGTGCAGTCTCATTCAGTGATAAGCTTTCACACCCTTTTTTTGGCTGTGTTCATTCATTGTTCTCTCAGCTGGTGTTTTTGAATTTTATTTGCATATCTCAAGGCATTTTCTTCCAGAATGAAAGTTCATTTTATATTTGTGTCATTTAAAGAGCTTTCTGAATAGGCTACCATAAAGTACCGTGTTTGCTTGTTGAATAAGATTAAGCTACTATAATTTAGAATGAATGATCAAGGTCAGTGTTTGAATAAAAATGCAAAGGTGAACTAAAACGGAAAAATTGAGTACATGAATAACAGTTGTACTTTGCATAGGATTCTGTCTGCTGTAAATATAAGTAAATGGCCAACAGCCAGGTCATGCAAGTGTGCATGAATCTTCTCATAAGTGTTGCAGGCTTGGAAATAATGCTAACAATTCCCTTCCAAAGGGTTGGCAGTACAGTCTTGTGCAATTCAGGGTTTTTTTTGTTCACAAGTGTATAATAGTTTTTTCCAGTAAAAACCTTTTTTTTAAAGATGTTAAAATGGAAGTCATTTAATATAGTTTGCATATAAGGAGGTCTGGTACTACTCAGCATGTACGTGTGCTTTTCCAGCCAGGTCTGTTATGAGTTTACAACTGTTTAGCCTGTTAATTGTTACCTGTAATTACAGGCCTAACCGGTAATTTGTGCCCACAGCAGTTTATATGGGCATATTCAAACATGCAGATCTCCCTGCCTGATTTCTGAGGGTCAAGGTACTTTCGTCTCATTTAATTTGCGTCTTCTGTAGTCTTCCCCATGTTGATAAATGACACATTAACTCTGGAATTTGGCCTCTGTGTCAACTTCTTAAACAGATGTTCATGAATGACAAGTTAACAGTTTCTATAGACTGGAGGGGGATGCTTTAGTTACATTTATTCAAAAGAAGGTTTATTCCAGTAATTGTGAGCTTGATAATATCAAGTTGTGTTTTTGGTTGAATTACTTTCCAATATAAGGGTTTATATGAAATATGATGATAAAATGTAATAATGTTGCTATATTGTTTACTATTAATTCAATTTAGTTTTATTTATATAGCACTTTTTTACAATGGTGCGTTGTCTCAAAGCAGCTTCACAATATTACATTATCTATAAAAGGCCAATCCCAAGTTGAGCAAGCCTAGGGCGACAGTGCCAAGGAAAAACTCACTGAAAGTGGTAGGAAGAAACCTCGGGAGGACTTAACAGGGGACCCATCCTCCATGGGTGGCCTAAATGTTAATTAAATAAACACTTAAAAGTATTTATATACTTAAAATTAAATGATAGCAAAATTAGGTAAATAATTTAGGGTAAATTAATAATTAAATTTAAATTAGTTATAAATAAACTAAATTATAAAACAACTAGATTATAAAATGAGTCCTCAGTGGGCGGCCTTTGGATACACGTCGCAAATCTTCAACCATACCCATTGACAAACATTAGCAGTATAATATGCTGTGGTTTTTAACGTGGTGCTGTCATATATAGTTCCCATATTGTGATGTTACTGAATTATTGACTTTCTGTGTCATACCCAAAGGAACAAAGTTTATGACAGTCAGCACACTTGACTTCTTTTGTATTGTGTTAGTTGCTGCAAAGCTTTGAATTGTGGTTTGGGTTATTATCCTGCTGCAGTATAAATCCTTCTCCACAAAGATCTAAACATGCATTTTTACTAGTGGTCATGGACTTTTAACCCATGCTAGTATATATACTAACCAGCCACACTTTGCTAGAGCCAGATTTGTCCCGCTTTTTTCAGCAAAGCGCTGGATACATTCCCCAGAGACTTTGGTCCATATTGACACAATGACATGATTCAGTGGCTGCATATTTGTCAGTTGACAGGAGTGGTCTGCGTCAAGATTTGACATGCTTTAATATAAAGATTATTTTCTGCATTCTTTGGTTGTAACAAGTGAAAGGTCACTGTTACCTTTCTATTAAGCTTGAACCAGTCTGGGCATTCTCCTCAGACATTTGGTATTAACAAGGTACTTTTACCCAGAGAACTGCTGCTCACCTGCTATTCAGACCATTCTCTGTAAACCCAAGAGATGGCTGTGTGTGAAAATCTTAGTAGATCAGCAGGTTCTGAAATACTGATTCCAGCCTGTCCAGCACCAACAAACACATCACATTTGTTCCTCATTCTTAGTCTTTAGCAGGCTTCAGACCATGTCCACATACCTAAATGTGTTGACTTGGTGTCATGTGATTGGCTAGTTAGATATTTGGTTTATACCCAATACCTAATATTGTGTCCAGTGAGTGTATGCATGTACTCACAAATTTGATTTTCACATATTAAAACTATGGCGGGAAATGTCAGTAGTGACAGCGCATGGTGATAAGGGCTTAACTACAGTCAAAAACATGAGAAGTAAATAATGTGACTTTCAAACCCCTACTTAATATAGAGCAGAAAGCTTCTTCATAACATACCAACATACAATGTATTTAGGGTTTATGAGAATGCTTGAAGCAAGGATATTTTGAAAATGTGTGTGTGATTCATGCTCTCTTGGGTAGCCCTTTTCTCAAAGGTTAAATACACTATTGTGGCAGCTCTTTGAAGAGCTGAGGTAGCTTTGATGTTCCCAGGCATTTCGCTGATATGGCTGACGTGACAGGTATTCAAAGGTTCTCATTTTTCTTAATAGCATTCAGACTTGTCCTTCAAATGTAATCACTTCAGAATTACATTATGTAGCCAAAAGTATATGAATTCAAATTGCATCTAGCAAAGGGGAACTGGAACGAAGGTTACCCTGTCCTCCATTTAAAAAAATAAAAAATAAATCACCCTTCACTCTTCCTTTCCACTATATTTTGTAACATGATTGTGAGCTTGGAAACTGATGTGGGACTGTACGCCTTAGCATACTGTTGTCATAACAATACATCACAGGTGTGTAAGCATTCATTACTAACTATCTAAATTGCTTCTTTTGGAATGTGTTGCAGGCTGGAAATGCAGGAATGGATGTTTACAATACAATGTCTCCAATTAAATACATTGCTCACAAAAATTATGGGACATTTCAAAAGGAATATAAAGCTATTAAAAAAACATTTTATTTAATTAAACAAGATCATAAGAAAGCAAATGAGATGCAAACAGTTATGGTGATTAAGTAGTAAGTGATATATTCATGGGAGTAAACAGAAGCATGTTAAACTGGATGAGAGTGTCACACATTGACTGTTTAGTAGGGTGTATGGTCACCCAAGACTTCCAAAATACACTGACAGTGATGGGGCATGGACAGAAATACAGTCGAATATGGTTAATAGGACCACTGGTTAATATTACCAGCTGCTTATTTGGAACAAATCCTAAAGTACCGAAACAAATTCTATTATATACACGTGTAATGTTATAGCGAATAAGAAAAAGAAGCCACAAGTCGCCACTTAGCCACAGCAAAGCGGGTCAGAGATATATGGGACGATTTTTGGGATCCCCGGGAGAATTTATGCTTTTATCAAAGGTCAGGAAATCCGAAAAGTTGTGTTGACAAGAGCAAAACCAGCGGGAACCAACACGTCCACCACTTGATTGATTTTGTTCAAGTGCAGTCCGTCAAGAGAACGCGTCAGATCACACTGGATAAGTTTTTCAAACGTTGACTAGAATTTAGAAAGAACTTGTTTTTTACAGTATTATGCTTCGCATGCTGAGTACCTATACACTGTGTTGTAGATCGTTTCAAAAACTTTGTTCATTAAAAAATAATTTTACAACCAAGTTCGCAAGCAACAGTAGTTCTTGTTTGTATGTTTTATTTTTGTAAGCCATGTAAAAGTCAAAGAAACACTGTTTCAGATCTAGGGTATTAGTTGTTCCAAACTTCCATTTAAGAATTGTGTGCTCTTTCAGTCAAGCAAAAGTTTCTTTGTAGTTTTGTCCAGGTGTGTGCCCCCATTGCAATTCTTTCTCTGTGATATACAGGCAGTTCTTTGTCTCATTATTTTGGTTTTGGCTCTGATATTCATTGTTAACTTTACACACATGGACTCCAGTCAAGGTGTAGAAAATATCTCAAAGATGATAAAAAGAAATGAGAGGTACCCAGAGCTAAATATCAAGTTTCAAATCTTTAGTTTTTCTTTTTTAATAAATTGATAATTTCAAAAATTCTCATTTTGGGGTATTAAGTGCAGATTGATGGGGATTTTTTAGAATTTACCACATGGCTTCAACATAACAAAATGTGAAAACTTGTACGTACATACATGCATACATAAACACACATTTTATAATTTTATACGTACAAATTTTATCGTCGTTTTTGTTCACTAAACTGTCTGACACCATATTTTGCTTCACTCTGCCTGTCATTTTCACTGTTTACTGAATTCTGTCTCTTCTTTTTTCTGTTTCTCTAAATTGTCCACTGTAGTCAACATTACCCAACAATGTAGTCTTGAAATTACATTTCAGCAAATGAAAACGCCTGAGTGATTTACTGAATGAAACTGTCAAGACATTTTGTGCACCTGGAAAGAACTGAATTGATGTGGCTCTCTCTTGCTGTTTTTCTTTCTCTCTGCAGGCTGAACGTTGTGCTAACTGGGATGACGCCGTTTTATTTCCATCTAGTGAACGTGTGTCTGCACTGCACAGTGACCTCTCTTCTCATGTACACATGCAAACATTGTGTGTTCAAGAATGAGAGCCTGGCCTTTCTCACTGCACTCCTCTTTGCTGTTCACCCCATCCACACAGAAGCAGTGAGTAGTAATCATGCGCTTAAAATAGGTTGTAGGTTAATATAGCCAATAGTTGTTTTTAATTTTTTTATTTTTAAATTAGTTGCTAAAAGTATTGTTATAAAGCTACAGTGCAGTCCAGCTTAACTGCCTGCAGTGTGTTCCTTTCTTCTTGGCACACAGGTATACATTTAACTGCTATCTTTTAAAAATTTTCAGTAGTTAATTTGTGGTTACAAAATGCTTCTTGTTGGTAAGTTTCTGATGTGTCCCAAATTTCATCCTGAATAATAAATAGTATATGCTGTTGCTGGTACAGGTACAGTGGGAAAAGAACAGAAGTTTTTTTTTTTTTACCAACAAAGAATGGAGAGGGCTGTCATTTTTAATATAAAGTACACTTCAACTGTGATAGACAGAATATAAAAATCCAGAAAATCACATTGTATGGTTTTTTTTTTAAATAATGAATTTATATTTTATTCAAAGAAATTAGTATTTGATACAATAGAAAAACAGAACAAAATATTTGGTACAGAAAACTTTGTTATTTAAGATGTCAGATGTTTCCTGTAGTTCTTGACAATTGTCATGCTGGCAGATCCAGCCACGACCCATCTTCAGTGCTCTTATTGAGAGAAGGTGGTTTTGGGCAAAATCTCACAATACATGTCCCCATCCATCTTCCCTCCAATACGATGCAGTCCACCTGTCTTTTATTTCAGAAAAGCACCCTCAAAGTATGATGTTTCCACCCCCATGCTTCTCATCCACAGCGAATAGAGTGCAAACCAAATAGCTTTATTTTGGTCTCATCTGACCACCTTCTCCCATGCCTCCTCTGGATCATCCAGATGGTCGTTGGTGAACTTCAAATGGGCCTGGGCATTTGCAGGCACGAGCAGGGGAACCCTGTGTACCTTGCAGGGTTTTAATTTATGACTGTGTAGTGTGTTACTAACGGTCATATTTGAGATTGTGATCCCAGCTCCCTTCAGGCAATTGACCAGGTCCTCCCGTGTAGTTCTGGGCTGATTCCTGACCATTCTCAGAATCATCCTTACCCCACGAAGTGAGATCTTGCATGGAGCCTTAGACCAAGGAAGAGTGACAGTCATCTTGTTGTTGTTGTCTTCTCACCAAGCTGTTGCCTATTGTCCTGTAGCCCATCCCAGCCTTGTGCAGGTCTACAATTTTGTCCATTGTGCCCTTGGTCATGGTGGAGAGGTTGGAGTGTGATTGATTGAGTGTTTGGACAGGTGTCTTTTATACAGGTAACGAGTTCAAACAGGTGCAATTAATACAGGTAATGAGTGCAGAATAGGAGAGCTTTTTTAAAAAAAAAAACAGATCTGTGAGAGGCAAATTTTTTGTGGTTGGTAGGTGATCAAATACTTATTCCATGCAATGAAATGCTAATTAATTATTTAAAAATGATTAATTGATTTTCTGAATTTTATTTCATTGAAATTACAGACCTCTCCATTATTTGTAGGTTGGGAAACTCAATCAAATACTTGTTTTCTCTTTTAACGGCAGCTTTACGTTCTGTGAACCGTACGTTGCACGTTGACCGGACATTACCATAGTCGCATATGCTTTTATGCTACTATTATGCAAATATACTGATGCACTTTTGCTCTTTATTGAATGCGTCTGCTTGTGAATCAGTAGCATTAATTGGGTGTTTATGGCCGTAATGTCCAGAGTTAAAGGAGAGATTTTTATTTCCTTTCTTAATTCATCATAATTAATAATTTCTTAACTCTTTTAACTCTGGATGTTGCAACCATAAAAAGCAGGCCAAATAAAAAAAGTTTTAATGTGTATATTCGTTAAAATAAATATTAATCTTTGTGATACTTTGTTTAATTTATATTTGTTTCATTTAATAACTTTATGGTTATTGATTTACTTGACATTAATTATGTGGATTAATGTTCTTTTGGATTTAGCCCAGTTCAGTCACCATAGTTAGGTGTAGTTCTGTCTTCACAAGGCTGTTGTGAATTTTGAAAGTGACCTCGTTTTAATTTTAGGTTTTTGATTCAATTTAGCTATGTCTGTGTTCTCATTATGTTGTCATATTCAGATATTATGGAATGCCCAATGGCCTTCATTATTGAGTTTTCTAATTTCCTGTAATTCTTTATCTGTGTTCTATATGTGTATAGTATCAAATTGTGTTTTATGGGTATTTTGGAATGAGGCAGTGAAATATGAACCAAATGCTTATTCCGTGTGAGCGGAGGAAATCAGCTATAACAACTCGCACTGACACATATGAAAGTAATGTGAGCCAGGCACTGTTTATTTTGGCTTTTTGTCAGTTTTATTGATTGGAAAGAAACTTCAGTAACTTGACCAAAGTTATACATGTAAAATGTTTCACTATTACAAATCTTCAAGCGGCAGAAATATGTGGAACAGAACGATTAGCAGATACTATAAAATGTGAAATTTGAGTCAGGTGTTTTCAGTCAGTAGGATCACAATAAGGCATTATTATTATTATCTCAAACCTACTGGAGACCTCATTACTGATTAGTTAGGTGTTTACACTACGGTACTTAATTTTCTGACTTCTTGTGTCTCCACATATTAAAACATGATTTTTTTATTTGCTCACACTTCTATGCATACATGCATGATAATAATTTGCTTACATACATAAATAAATTAAATTAAACACTCTCATTAAATATGCTACACGGGCATGCGGTAATGTACAAAAATCTTAGGCCCCCGTTAGATTTGTTGTTTAGTATTGGTATAATTACCATATATAAATATTTCTATTTACTTTCCCTTTTTTTAAATATACAAACAGAGAATACAGGAACTTTGTACACAAAATAAAAAGAACACAATTTTCAGAACAAATGTTTTATGGAGGTGAGCCTCATTTATTGTGCCCTTGCTGAAAAGTGGTTTCTTGGCATACATGATGAAGTTTCTTCAGATTGAATGGTCAGCTTATCATCTCTATGAAGCTGCCAGATGCTGCTATTGTTCAAGTGTAAGTTCAGGTCACACTAAATGCTTAAGAGTAAATAATTAATTTACTGTTATTATAATTGTATAATAATTACCATTCTGTATGATGAAAGCCATATATTCCATTCAGAACCAGCACAAGCCAGTAATATCAAAGGGTTTTTAGACATTGTGATCTGGAGCCACTAATAGACTTGTCTTCTCACTCAGAGTTTCGGCATCTTTTCACAGTTGCATGGGATTTCAGAGCTGAAAGGGCTCCATTCAGTGACATTGGCTGTCCCTTTGAAAAATGTGTTGGCCTCGGCACACAACCTGCTGACCATCTGTCTCTCTTCCTTTTGCAGTCATGGGAGGGGCAAAGAGAGTGTCCCCTTGGCAAGGGTGCTCATGCCTTGAGCGGTATTTGTAAAACATGTTAACCGTTTTAACTTAAACTGCTGATGAGTATGTGGTCTGTAACTTAATCCTATAGATGATCCATACCACAGGCTCTCACAGTTCTACAGCATGGTACCTGATGACCACACACCCGATTGTGTGCTTGATCATGGAATAATGTTCATTATATACTGCTCAAAAAATTAGGGGGTACTTCAAAATGAAATGGCCCATAAGGAAATGTCCCCAATTTTTTTGTGAGCAGTGTAGTTTAGCAGACAGTTTATTAATATACAGTACTGTGAAAAAATCCTAGGCCATCATTATATTATCTTCCGATTCTAAAAGTAGTTACTTGGCTGCTACAATACTAGCTTTGGTAGCTTCCAAACCTTCCTGTTTAAATTTCCTCTTTTAACCCATTAACTGCCAATATTTTTTCTGAACATTTTTTACTTTATTTCTGTCCGCCTACATCCCATCCCATCCCATTAGTAGGCGAGTTAAAGCACCCGATCCCCAAATGGGGATCATGGTTTTTAATGGGTTAATGAGAAATCACACTAAATACTGCAGGCTGCTATAGAAACTGCTTATATATTCTTCTTTTTTACAATGTTTAATACAGCATGCACATTTCCGGTATTTATTGCTTGTATTATAATGAAGAGATTATAAAATCTCTATATATTTATAACTAATTATAAAATGGTCATTATAAGGTGCTAAAACAGTGGTATGTCTAATCTAATGGTGACCTAAGACTTTTACACAGTGCTGCATGTAAATATGTAATTTTATTAAGGAGCACTTGATATATTTATATAATATATTGATATATTTATATAATACCAGTTACTAAAAATCCAGATGAATCTTTAATGTACACGTAATACACGTTGCAGGACATTTCTTTGAGGAACGACATTTCAGCAATCCACTGCGACTTAGGAGGGTCTCGTTTAAAAATCCACATTTTAAAAGAATGAGAACAGCACGAAATGCATTGGTGATTGGAATAAAAACGAGGGAAGCCATTGAAAGCAGAAAGCAGTCTGTATTATTTATATAATATTTATCTTCTGGGTGCGTGTGTGCTTCCCTGTGTATCAGACTGAGCAGGCTTGAGTTCTTTCAGCGGTGGTGGAATTCTTGCTGAATCGGGAAGTAATAATCTCAAATGTTTTATATCCTCAACATGATACGCTTACATGTGCCTTTACTTCTATATACACTGCTCCCAAAACTGGGGGACATTTCATGGGAGATTTCATTTGGAAGTATCCCTTTATGGTCTCAAATATACTACTCACAAAAATATTGTTGGAGTGGGGGATGTGAAGGAGGTGAATAGCAAAAACCTCTGAATCGTGTGCCCGTCCCTTGCAGGGCTAGCATAACTGTGACAGCTATGGTGATGCCAGTCGTGTCATGTCTTACCTGAAAAGGATTCAAACCTGGCTCACCTTTGTGGAGACCTAGCAAATTGCTGCATTGTGTCAGTAAAGAATCTCCCACATATAATGAAAATCATTTGGCAGATGATGATCCAATATTGGGAAGAGAATTTCACCAGAAAGGCACAGTATACCACATGCTAATATAGCTCTATTTGTGCTTAAATTCAAACAGTAATATTATGTGATACCATAAATTTTTTTGACCTTAAGGTCTACAAAATGTCTTCAATATGCTGTCCACCTTAGTCAAGTGTAAAGGCTGTTCTGTTTTTCCGTTCCTGATGAAATTTCATCAGAATATTTTGCTGAATGCTAGCACAAGCATGAATAATTAAAAAAAACATTCTGCCACAGATAGAAACAGGTCTGCGTCTTAAATCAGCAGATTTGTGGTGGTCACTTATTTGGATTCCTTTGCCAATTCACTTTAGGGGGAAGTGCAAAACAATTTGGATATGTACAAACCGGGTTCCTAAAAAATTGGGACACTAAACAAATTGTGAATAAAAACGGAATGCAATGATGTGGAGGTGCCAACATCTAATATTTTATTCAGAATAGAACACAAATCACAGATCAAAAGTTTAAA
>JAVSBV010159030.1:0-14666 GCA_033117975.1 Parotocinclus spilosoma
ATAAAAAAATACAACATATAAAAAGTGGAACACTATAAATATCAGGATTTATAGCCATATATCGAGCATTTAAGTCAGAGTTGGTATCGGTACTCGGTATCGGCAGATACCTGAAAAGCTGGTATCAGTATTGGTATCGGTAAGGAAAAAGTGGTATCGGTGCATCCCTACAGGGTACTATGACACAGTAATTTGCTTGGGTGAAACCTACCGGTAGTTACTAACTGTAATTGTAGTTACTTTATTTTCCACTTAAACTGAAATGTTACTGGTTGAGGTGCACTGGTAAATACTGAGACTAAATCATTATAAAAAGCAACAACAGTAGGAAAGCATCAAAGTTCATAACATATAATTAAGTAGTTAAGAGTTAAGAGGACCAGTAAAATAGTAAACAACCCAGTGAAGTGTATTTTAAATTTAAGTTGTAACATTTCAGAATGTTGGTAAAATGTTTTTTTTTTTAAACTAATTTTAAGTTAACAAATGCATTACCATTTAAACAGCAATAATCTTTGTTTTTCCTAGACCAACCTAACAATTTCAGTTCAGAAAAAATGACAACATGACTGAATTGGCCTGCTTTCTGTTTCTACTGTAAAATCAAAGGAGAGACAAAAATGCATACACCACCATTTCTGTAGTGCTGTCATGTTAATAACTAAACAATTTAAATATACCTGTAATCATTTGACATTTTAGAAAAGCTGTTAAATGAAGTTAGATGTTAAGCTTATAAAACCACCCATGACTGAGAAATCAAAGCGTCCTTTCAGAATAACGAATGCATAACAATATAAATTGCATATCAGTTGTTATCTTTTTATAAGCCGCAGTCATTTACAAAGACTTATATTGGGCTGTCACATTGGGTTCTCACATTGTCATACTTTTAACAGAGAAACACATACTGCGATAGGACATTAGCACGGTCTTGTCCTGGTCTGGATTGCTAGTCTGAGCAAATAAAATGTTAATCAGTTTACACTTACAAATTAAATGCATGTCCAGTCAGTCTGATTTATAACTGGTTACTGTATTCCTGCATAATATGCAAATCAGATAATAACACTGAATTACCAACTTCCTGTGTTGTTGACAGTTTTTATTTGCAAACGATGGTCATCGCAACAAACCTCACAGTTATACACGATCTCTTTGATTTCCTTAAATTGAAATGTCATAGATGATGTGGGCTATGTCATAAAGCAGGTGTGCGGGTTTTGGTTGTAAGATGCAGTTATACTTGTTTAATGTGTGGCTATGACGTGTGTCAGGCCACCTCATGAAGCGGTTTAAGTGAACAGATTAAAATAATAAATTCATGTATTTTGAGTGATTTCACACATATTTTTGTGTGTCTCAGCCCTATCTGGATAAAATGATGATACTCAAGATGCATGGAATGACCCAGTGTGAAAGAGTGTGTGTTTAAAAAAATGACAAAATGCACTGCATTGCTGTTGTTTGGTACAAGGTAAACACGCGATCTCAGTGCTCTGACTGTGCAAAATGATAGTGGTCATCCCAAGGATCCCATGATGGTGGTCAGGAAATTATGTAATATTATAGACAGGTCAAACACACACTCATATGTTTGTTGTTTTTCTCCTGCCGTAATTTACTAACCTAGTGATACAATATAATGAGATGTAATAAGTGCATATAAAACATTTAGCAGGTGCCAGAGTGACTTGAACCATCAACCCTCTGGTCAAAAGTCATATCTCTAAACCAGTGCACCACAATAATACTGTACAAAGTGGTTGGCTAAAATTCTTTTTTTAATTATGACTAAACTATGACAAAGAAATTGTCTGTTTCCATGTTTAATGTTTTTTTATCCAGATGTAGGATACATTTTCTCTTACCTCCCTCGCTTGCATTCTTTTCTCATAATTCTGTATTCTGTTGTTCCACGAAAATGTCTGGCCATCTGTTTTTTCCCCTGCCTGCTTTAGTCCTTATTTTTCAACCACAGTGTCTAACTCTTATATCTGTTTCTGGCATCTTGACTACCCTCATCTAGACCCTGATTGCTCTCCACTCCTCTGTGGCAAGGGTGCCGTGTATGTGTTTGTCCTCCTTCACACAGCTGCCCCAGAGCTGCTATGACAATCAGTGTATGGGTGCTCTACGGTGAAAAGTGTTTATCAGGCATAAAGTTAATCTTAGTACTGTGTCCTTGCTGCTCAGTTTCACACCATGGCTTCATTTTCAGACAGGGGATATAGTCATCCCAATATCCCACTGCTTGGGTTTGTGTAACACTCAACTGGTCTGTGTAGATGGCTCTCTGTCTTGAGCTTGCCACCCAGAGTGTTAGATATGAGCAGTAAGTAGGCTTAAGGGGCTGAGATGATGCTATGTTGACTGTGCTCTTAGTGACGTCTATGATGTATAATGGCATCTTTAACCTCTGGTTACTCATTAAGAGCTTATGCTGTGTGCGTTGTAGTCAGACAGTGTCTCATTCAGTCCGGAGCATTGTAGACAGGCACGAATCCAAAGTGTAGATTTAATTGTAGACAGCCAATCTTTTATATCTCGATTTAAGTGTGCCATTAGAATTAGTCCATTCACTCGCTAGGCTTAATTCCAAAAGGAGAGGAGTATGCTCCAGTCTTACTTGTCAAATGTTTAATCTCACATTGGGTGCTTCCACATACAGGGATGACATGAATGCTCTGCTGGTTATGAAGCCTGTTTCTTTAAACATAGCCAATGATATGTCAATGCTGGTTTATGGATCTCGAAGAATTTCATACATACATTGATGGTGTTGGTTATTGCTGGTTCCATACACCAGAACTGAAAGAGCTTTTAGTGAAAATGAAATAGACCAGCAACTTGATTCCCCATCTGTTTTTTAAGCCTTGGCTGCTGAACTCCCAGGAATTTCTGTTAAGAGTAGTTTTACAGACTTTTTTCAGTGCTGTGGCCCTTGGCAGTTTAATAGAGATGGTTGAAAATAATTCTGCAGCATTATTTCAACTTGCTGTCGATCCGCCATCTGTAGTGTGCACCATAAATGTACCAACAAATTTCATTATGCTGAAAGAACTGAGAATCTGCTCACTTGTGGTTGTGGCTGAGCTATTTGGGGTAAATATATTATTCAGTTTTTCCTGACTGATTTTGCAGTTGTGGCTGTAGTTGCTATTCATTTCTGTGGATTTGTGTTTGCGATATGGGTAGTGTCATTATTCCTAAACTAACCATACATGTAAAACAAAATAATGTTGCATATAAACATTAATTGCATATAAATGTTAATTACATGCAAGCTGTAAAATTAATCATCTGCATCACAAAACATGATTACTTAAAGATTCTGTAACATGACTTGGGTTATTTTTGTTAATTTATTTAGCTTCAGATCAGCATCAATGGCTTTTCATGACAGGAGCAAGATTATACTGTATACTAGTGATACTATCCCTACACTAGGGATACTAGTTATACATACTCATGCAGGGGCAATTTAGTGCCACCATTTAACTGCATGCATGCCTTTGAAATGTGGTGGTAGACTACCTAGCGTAAGTTTTTAAGTGGATGAAAGAGCATATACAGACTCCAAAAAAGCATGATTTGACATGATTTAAACCTTGAATGGTCTTCTGCTGTTGTAGTCCACCCGCCTCGTGGATGGATGTGCGTCCACAAACTTTTCTCTAGCGTACACCCACTGACTGATTTTCCATAAAGTTTTGTTTATATTCTTTAGCTCCTATTTGATGTGAACATTAATTGGAGCTCTTGGTCTATGCATATATTCACAATCTTAATTATTGCACTTAACCCATAACAGAAATAACTAATTTGTAGGTTTATTACTGCATAATATTAAGTTGTACTTTTTAGCCAGTGTTTAAAAAAAGAGCTGGAGCATTGAGAAGAGCTTCGATTTTAATCTACAATCTAGAAACTAGATTAAAAGCAGGCCTATCCTTATGAAATAGAGTTAATTAAATACTAATCTTAATTTGTAAACAGCTCTAAGTACATTTTTATTTTCTTTACATAAAGCTTAAGTCATGGTCGAGAGTCTTTTTAAATACCCATGCTTAAAGATTTTTAAGACTTAGTAAATCACTCCTTCCATTTTGATTGGATTCTTTGTGGAGGTGGTGAAATTCTTTACTAACTGAATAGGGTTTGTATTAGTATTCAGACTGCAGCATTAAGTCCTGTTTTTTTGAGCATTGAGAGACTTCCCTGGATGTGTGGGGTTGCTGTGTTTTGAAGTGGGCTTAAGCATTACACGGAAATCAAAAAAGTAATGGGGTACCACTATGAATAGTGCACCTAACACATCTTCCTATAAAATATGCGGCTTGGACAAGAACACTTCCTATCTATTAGTAGTTTGAGTGTTTTAAATTTGTTTTCTGAACAACCCCAATTCAGACTTCGCACTGATGTGGTTGTGTGAGATCACAGGTCCCTCCTGTGATGATCAAACAATTGGTCGCAATTACACTGAGTTTTCTTCAATATGTGACATTATCATTAGCTTGTCAGTTAGCTGTAAAAGTAGTAAGAGCATGTTAGCAAACATTTGTAAATGAAAGCTATATAACATTGCAGAATGTCCCAAAAACAACGCTGGAAGCGGAGAGTGAACAACTACTATGCATCAGTATGATCCATCTTTGTAGCATTTGAGTTATTGCTGATTAACTTGGGTGGCATAGCCGTGCAATGGTTAGTACTATTGCCTCACAGCTGCTGTGTTTCCCAGCTTGACTCCTGGCCCACATGCCGCCTGTGTGGCATTTCTGAGTGAGTGAGCTAGCCCCGCTGTGGACTGGCAAGCTAGCTTGGGTTGCTTCCTGTCGGCCCTGTGTTGGACTGGTGCCCTGTCTAGGGTTGGATTGCTCCCTTTGTTGCCAGTAATGCCCCGGTTCCCGCCACTCCAAATTGGATTAAGGGGATATGAAAATAAAAGAATGAATGAATGGCTTAATGAATGAATGGATTGATTAAGAGTAGAGATAATTCAGTTATTTAAGTGAGACAGTGAGACAACCTTAATATTATGTTTTAATTTCGTTTATATTATATATTAATTAGTAGCTTTAGTAAATTTCTGCTTTGACCTTAATTATTTTTACCTGATATGGCCAGTTATTTGTGTAAACCTCTTATTCCAGCATGACTGTTATACAGGATAATAATTATGGTGCAACAAGAGGTGTCCATAAACCTTTGGCTGCTAAATTAAAAAGTACAATAATTATAGTGGAACAAGAGGCGTACACAAACATTTGGCTGTATACTGTGCAATAATTGCAGTGTACAGTAATTACAGTGCAATATAATACACTTTTGACCACATAGTTTACTGATTATGCTCTACAGGGAGTATTTGGTTTCGTTTTTTAAATTAGTTGTTATTTTTTTAAATTCACACACAATAATTTGATTACAGATTGCAGTAATTACAGCACAATTTATCAAACCTTTGACCTCGTACCTGTCATGCTCTGCAGTGATGGCAAGTATTAGTGTTGTAAGCTAGGCTGCTTTTTTGGCCTCATGCTCTACCAATCAAATGTAGAATGTGGTTTGTCATGGGGTGCTATGAGACTAACGATATTGAAAGTTTAAACCCACAAAGATGAAAACCAAAACCCGAAACCAGCTTTTGTTTGTTTGTTTTTAATTTACTTGTTTGAATGACAAAAAACAAAAGTGAATCGTATTGATCTGCCAACTTATAAATGTAGTCTGAAGTTGTTTTAGGCATGTGCTAACAGTAAAGATAACAAAGAATGCTTTATTTAAAATTTATGCTTTTTAATGAGCTTTCCTGTGGAGCACAGCTACACTTAAGACTACATTGGCTATAAAAAGGCATAACACCTGTTCAGCATCCATTTGCACATATATGTCTGATTATGAAAGGATATTATTTCTATTATTGAGATTATTAGCATACTATATATTGCCTTGCCAGATACGTTACTTGTTATAGTAAAGCAGCTATAATAACATGCAGTCATTGGTATGGAAAGTGTTTTTAAACACAGTTTTATTAAACTGTTATTAAAAGTTTAATTACACACATGCTATGTCATGCTAAGGAACATTTGACAGGTGCTGCTGTTCATATTAACACTGAGATGATGATGATGATGAACTTGTCTCTCATTATAAGTTTGTCATTATATAATTGTGTTTGTGTTTATGTGAATGTGTTTGTGTGTTTGTGTGTGTGTATGTGTGTGTGTGCCTTAGAGAGAGAGAGAGAGAGAGAGAGAGAGAGAGAGAGAGAGAGAGAGAGAGAAAGAGAAAGAAAGTGTGGAGTAAGCAGAGGCTGAACCATGCAGCTTAACAGTGCAATCCTTCATAAATGGTACAACAACTGAAACTCAATACTGATATTAAATAAACCAATTTATTGGAAACACTGCAGAATCTCAACATCTGGTATACTACAGCATCCTGTCAGGAGGTGCAGAACGCTGATTTAGGAAACCTTTTTTCACATAATACCTAGAAAAAGGTACAGCAAACAAAAGCTAGCAATTCAGTCCAGAGTATGTTAAGCTGATCAAGGACTATTAACAAAATATGCAATCCACAATCCAGATATGGCAGCAAAAGGCAGTATGCTTCTTCTACTACTACTACTACTATTATTATTATTATTATCATTATCATTATTATTATTATTATTAATTTTGGTGGTTTGGTAGTTAGAGCCATCTGTTGGGCTTGGCTGTACCTGAGGGCCTGAGTTAAAGTCCCAAATGGGGCTTGAGACATCATATTCAGGTGGTGCATTTACATAGCCCTGGGTGTACATCTGAATTTGGGGTTAGACGGCAAACATATACCTGCATATTATAATATGCATAATTATTATTATTATTATTATGATTATCATCATCATCATTATTATTATTATTATTATTGTTGTTGTAGTTGTTGTTTCCTTAGCTGTATCTATCTACCAGCATCCACTTTGACCTTATTGCCTCCAGGACACACATGAACCCTGAATCGAAATGCCACCCAGCCGCAAGCACTGTATTGTATCTTTAAGCATTTTAGAATGGTTGCATGGGCCTGTCTGGCACCCTCTGTGTTATTATAGACTATTGTTTTCCAGCCATGATCTCATACACTCAGTGTAATGCTGTAGAGCCAACATTCACTTTTACTCTGATCTCTTGATAATAATAGCAGTGACCCCAATCTAAGTTATTTACTACTCTTTGGAAAAATTGACAGTTTAGGCAGGGTCAGTAGCAGTGCTTGACACTGAGCTGGCTGTTGTGTTCTGTATTTAGTCTGGCACAGAAGATGTTTACATCCTGAAGGTCATCAGTAGATAAAAATAGTGGAGAAGCATGCTTTATGTAACAACCTGCTTTGATGTAAACTGGTGCAGTGTATTATATTTCAAAATGAATTTAAAAGGGTTCTTGATTCTTGTTGCACTGGTTTTAAGAGAGAGCCTCTCAAGTTTATCTACAAAAGAATACAACCTCACATGGACCTGGCACTTTTATAGTGTATTCCAGTTTTATCCATTGTTGCCAAGATTGGCTCTGGATAATGAGCAGTTTGGTCTATATTAAAAATAAAGACAGATTTTATGTTTGTTTCTTGATATATAAAATTGAGTCAGCAACTATGCAATAATTTTAGCTTGCTGCATAACCTCAGTTTGATTTGATGTGACATATGGTTGAATGATAAAGGGAATTTGGGTGTCTGTTACAGGTGAAAGAGATGCAGCTGCATGAATTTTATAAGTGTGTATAAAGTTGTTTGTGCTAAAATGAACAACAACTTTATGCGTTATTTAACATCTAAGACATGATCTGTTTGAACACCATATATATTAGATACAGGTGAACAGATACTGTTTTTTGGCCGATTCAGATTAGATTTTTTTTCTGTTCAAGAATTATAAATAACAGATTACAGATACTTTTTGTTCAACTTTTCTTTTAATTGAAAATTCTATAATTAAAAATAAATATAGCAGCAGCTGTTGGGTTGTGTCTGGCTCTGCATTCTCAGCACATTTAGCTTTAACTTTGCCAGATTCCACATATTCAGTAAGGAATTCCATTGATGCTGTTTTAAATGTCTTATTATTGTTGTTCTGAGTACTGAGTGTATTTAGAGTTCTTTTTCCGGTGCATACTTCCGTCATTAATACTGCAAACAGCACGCACCTAATGTGAAGAACTAGAACACTTAACACATGGCTATAACCCAAATAACACTGTAACACTTCTCCTCCATAATATTGCGTTATATAAGAAGAGACTCTTTAATGAACAACTGAAATCTAACACATCCTTGCTTTAGCATTTATCAGCACCAGTCTGTCTAGTAAAAAACACACAATGTAAAGCTGAATCGTGTTTAAACCAGAATTGAGTTGTAAAGTAATGTTAGGGAAACTGTATTTTCATGTGTGTCTGTGTTTATGGATTTATAGCTGTTGCACGGAATGCGGCTACAATTGGTTATTAGACTGATCGGCTGGCTGAACACACTGAAAACTGGTCAATTTTGGTCACCGGTGCATCTAATATATACGTATTTAGAAAAGCTATAAGGGATATTGTAGTGTACTGGGTATTCACTGAATAGACAAGGTAATGCAGTGCTTCCCATTAATTAATTTATTTAATATCACCACTGGCCACCACATATTGATTTTCCCAGTTTTGTTTTAGCATCCAAGATTGGTAAAATCATATCTCACTTTAGAGGTCACAGAGAAACCGTTAAGTATGCTTAAGAATGGAACCCTGACGTGCTGTGGTGCAAAGACACAACTCTTGTCATTGTTGTCATTGCAGCATGTGTTTAAAGTTGTACTACAACAGCTAATGTATCTGGCAAGTTTACAGATGGGTTAAGTAGATTAATAACCTTTATGATTAGGACAATAACCAGTGTAGGTGAACTGACATTGTCCAAACAGAGGACATTCAACAGAGAGTGCATTCTTGTGTCTGTGTATTTTTGGGAGTTTTAGTGACAATGATACAAAATTAATTCTACCACAATTACCAAGATACAGTGCCTCATCAAACAATGCTATGTAACAACAGCCACTAAATTATATCATCATGCTGAAATTATATGAAATTATTATAATGTGTCTGTATGTGCTTTGTTTTTATTACTGTAATTAGTTAAAAAAAAAGATAGATGCCAATTTCTGCTTAATGCATATCATATGAACTAACATAAAAGCATGATTGTAATGTCAGTTATGCTTCTATGGTCAAACCAGACAGTGCTCTGAGTGTTCCTGCATAGATGAGTTTGAAAAAACAGAAAGTGTCAATTCTAAAAATATGTGAGGTGCAAATAGGACACAGTGCATCAGACATACAGTACATGTGCTCAATTACCATGCTGTCCTCAAATAGCGTCTCTTGCAATAGCAGTGTTTTTGTTGGTCTGAAAACACCAGCAGGTAAAATTAAAGCGGTTGCATTCCTCAGAGCATTCCTCCTACTACTCTTTCTCTCAACACGACTGGCATTTTTTATTAAGTGTCTTAAAAAATGTACCTAAGTTGAAGACTGTCTGTGCTGCTGAAAGAGGCGATTGTCTTTAGTTAGGCAGTAATGCATTTGTGCTTTAATCCCCTTTGTGCTTGTTCGTCTGATTAGCGAGACCACATTTCCCTATAGGATAGCTGTTTTTTCCTTTTTATGCTTACCCAGACTTCACACAGATAACCACAAAGAAAAGCCCAGCAGATATCACTAGTGTGTAAGGACATACCACTATACCAGCTCCTTAGTTCCATTGGGCTTACAGTGTATGTCAACTGAGAGAAATTTTATCATACCATGTCATAATTACTGAACTTACACTAAACTTACCTTAATAAAATAAACTTTATTAAACTTACACTAACCGATTCCACTACACCACGTTTTTATTTCTCATTGATTTAAACCAGTAGCTCCTGCAATAAAGAACGATTATCATACCAAATTGATTAGCATCCTAACACATTAATCTAAGAAATCTGACTCTGATGAGTATATATCAGTATATAGCAAAGTAGATGGCTTTTCCAGTGTTATTTTTCCTTTATCCGCATTCTTAACTTCTCTGCCAGACCTAAGATTTCGTCTTATTCATTCTCGTTCATCTAGGTGGTTTTATTAACAAAATTTGGAAAATCATTCATAGCAGGAAGTTATCCGGTAAGAAATAGTGGAAATCAAGCTCCTGCTTTATCTGACATGATCAAAAGTTGTAGCAAAGCACCTTCTGGCAATAACCATAAAAGTAATTCTTGCTTGCCATTGCGTATAATTGATGAAACCAAGTAACCATGGGTCTCTTTCATTCCCAGGTTAAATAAAATACTGGTAAACATCTGTTGAGCGGTTTCGGGATTGGTGATGCTGCTAGCCAGCACAAGTGATTGATGTTGACCCATTTTAGGGTGTGAACTGGGACTCTAAGTGGCTTCACCCAGTCAATTATTGCTTGTGTGGAACCCAGCATGAATACATTGGTCAAGCTTAGCCAGTCACTGTCTGCTGTGTCCAAATTAAGAACCTGTCAGATCAACCATGTTTGCTTTCCTTTGATTCTAATTAGCAGATTGAATAAATCCCCATGGAAGTCCTAGAACCAGACTTATGAAAGTGTACATAGGATCCCCAACAACATTAATGTAATGGTATATGTTATATTTAAACAACTTTTTTGAAGATATACTAATGTCTGATACTTTGACGCTTCTTGTCCTTCGAAAGGATCAAACAGCCATTGTGCACAGCTGCTCCACCAAATAATGATATATATTGGTACACTCCATCTGTGAATGACATATTGACCCATTTTATGTAATGGCTAGTGCTGAGAAACCTGGTTTATTGGTATCAGTCAGGTTTATGGTCCTTTCATGCAGTGGTAGGGCCAGAACAAAAATGTTAAAGAAAACAGCCATCATTCTCTTTATTATGTAAAGGTTTTGCTCAGCAGTATTCAAATGTTGATTATCTGTGATTTGTCAAGGATTTGTTTGCTGTATGATCCAAAGCAGTACTGGCATGAAGATAAATCATGTCAATTTACACATGGTGGCTCTTCAGTTAAATGCTAAAAGTGCCAAGTGCCAAGGAAGCAAGATGACATTAAATAATGCAGCTCTTCCTAAAAACACTGTGCCAATTGAACTTTGGTAGTCTGGAAATATTTTGTACAATTCTACAGTAACCTAAACTACAGTGTTTTGTGTACAGTGTACAGTAACCTAAACTACAGTAATTCGTGAAACATTAGGTAAGGAAACACAGAACGTGTTATGCTGGAACGTGTTTAATTGATAGTGCTCGTAGTGCAATATGCAATACAGTAGCTTTCGAAATGTAATAACTATATTACTAAAAAAAAGACTTGAATTGTCTTAACTCTCTTTTTTTTGCCATTTCTAAACCTCGCCACACATGAGCACGAAGATCTTATTGCTTTTAAAGAAAAAGTACCATCTTGGTTTTTATTATTAATTTCCATTTTCATTTTATCTTATATATACTGTATAAACACAGAAAACAGCTACCGATGTTAAACTGGATTTTGTTCTGGCAGGATCAGGCTCAAATTAAGCACTGCACTATTGTATTATTTTGCACATTTATTAGTTTATTAATTGCACTAGTTAAAAAAAGAAAAATAATGACCTCCAGAGTTCTTTTTACATTGTCTATGGAAAACACGACTAATTGACTAGTAAAGAAAAAAATACTAGTCATGCAACCACTAGTTTATAGTAGTTTTCCTTCAGAAGTTTCCTAGATTTCAGAACCTACAGGCACATCCTGGCTTCCCTTTCCTCACACACAAAATATGTTAATTTGTGTCGCCAGAAACCCAGGGCAAGAAATGGTGGATATACAAATTATTGTTGCACCACCTTAAGCATCCTGCTTAGGTTAATTGCAGCAAATCACGTAGTTAAATATTAATTAAATGTACTGTGCTATTATATTACATAATAATGAAGGCTGGGATAGTATCCTCAACAACTCCCAGCATGCATACAGCTCTGGCCATGCCAGGTATAATTCCATTATTTTATAAGTGAAATTAAATAAAGCTGGTTTATTTCATATGGCCTTACACCACTCACAGCTCTTTAACAGTCTTCGTGTTTATTCTTCGATGTTAGAATACTTTAAATACTGAATAGAAACAGTCAAAAGGTAACTGGTGTTATTTTTGTTTTTCTTAAGATTGAGGCATCCTGGCTGTGTTGGTAATGTAATGACTTATATTTTGCAGAAAAATATCTGAAGGTCTTTAAATTGACCTGTTTAACGTACAGTATAGATGGACAACCTGTCTCGAGTCGTTCCTGCCTAGCACCCTTTGCTGCCAGTTGGGCATCAACTCTCCAGTGACACTGTACAAATTTTTTTTCAAAAGAGCTACAGTGATTAGGTTCTGTAAAGTAGCATGATAAGTTTGAGATTGTGGTTGGATTAAACACATTGCTTAATTCCCCAAAACCACAGACAATGGATTTGCTCTTTCACAGAAGGGGGGTATTAAGTGTTAGTTGCTAGATGTCCTTTAAGCTCTCATTTGATCTGTGTTTTTGTCATGAACCTTTTTTGTGTGTGCTTAAAAGGTTGTTTTATGGGTCTTCATGGGGTTTTTGCGTTATCTGCAAAATGCTGCGAGATAAGCAGACAGCTGAATCTTAACTACTGTGGAATTTCAAGCCCCTAAAACATATGTCACATTTATACAGCCACTGCATTCCATGGCTTAACCACTTGCTTTCGCAACTGAGACTAAAACGCTGATGCCGGATGGTGAGTACAAATGATTGAGTCAAGATTGCTTTATTTGCTGTTTTTGACAGGGTGTGTTGTACTCCCTGTCAAAACTGTGGGACTGTGGTAGCCTAGCGGTTAGGGTACTGGCCTCTGGACCAGAAGGTTCATATCCCAGCTCTGCCAAGCTGCCACAGTTGGGCCCTTGAGCAAGCCCCTTAACCCACAATTGCTTAGATTGTAAGATTGGATAAGTTGTAAGTCGCTCTGGATAAGGCTGTCTGCTAAATGCCGTAAATGTAAATGTAAATACTGTTTCATCTCGAAGGTGTCAGGTAGAGTTTAGATCAGGGTTCTGTTTAAGCCATCAAATTGTCTTCTTTTTTTGTTTTAGTTGGATGGAGCAGAAAACTGACTTGTTGGTCATACTCTGTATACATTTTTCACTGGTTACTTTAATCACAGTTAAATAGAATTTGTGATGTTATTTTATGTATTCATTTTTTAAAAGCTTTTTTGTTACTATAACACTCTATTGCTAAAAGTGCCTTAATAACACATGGTCATGATTAAAAAAACTTTTTTTTACAGTAGTAGTCGTAATTATTTTTTATAGTAACAGTGGTAGTTATTAAACAAATAACCCAACCTGTAGGAAAGGGTCGCTCTGTTTCTTGTATAGTCTGAACTAGAGCTGTGTCAAGAAATTTATTACCACAATACCACAGTTATGTGATAACACAGTAAGCTCATCACTGTAATCACTGCAGTTATATATTTGCAAAATGGCTACCTCTGCCTCTAGGATCTGATTTACTGAGCCATGTAAATTAACAGTGGAAGAATCAGAAACTCTTAATTTTACTCGTATCAACAAACAGACTATACTGGCTAAAGAGTGGTTTATAGTGAGTATTGTTTCAAATAAACACTGTTGTTAAAAGCAATAAGGAAGAGCAAGGCTGAGCATTATCATGATTGTGCTAGATGCCTAGTAAGAGCGGATTTAATCTGTTGCACAACAGAAAGCACTTCCCTGTGATTTCCCAGTACTCTTTATTATTGTTTATTTATTTATTTAGTTCCTTGTGTAGCTTTTGAGGGCATATAGTGTGTGATGTGAAATCTAAATGGAATAAATATTGTTTAGTTACCATTGACCGCCTACATTCAAAGGCTTGACACAAAACTTTTTTAGTTGTTGATAACTTTAGCTTTGCGAGGAAAAAAAGAGTTTAATAAAGAACCTGATGATTTATATTGATTTGTGTGATTTGTGTGCTCAATTATTACCAATTATTTCTAGGCTTTAGTACAAAAGCTACAATCAAGCAAGTAGGAACTGCTAAGTAGAAATGAAATTATGTGTTTTAATTACTACCTGTTTTTTAAAATGTTGGTATTTACATACAAAGGAATGCTTTTGACTGTTTTTCATAAAGAGATGTCAGCTTCCGTGTCAGGATGTTGGTTGTTAAAACAGCACTGGAGATACAATCACAGATTAGACATATTGCATATGGGGATCTGTCCTGATAAATCCATTGTTAAATTTGTCAGAATATTCAAATTCATAAGCTAAGGAGTATAATACATACTGCATGTGCCATACAGTGCATCCGGAAAGTATTCACAGCACTTTACTTTTTCCACATTTTGTTATGTTACAGCCTTATTCCAAATTGTATTAAATTAATCTTTTTTCATTACAATTCTACACAAAATACCCCATTATGACCATTTGAAAAAAAAATTCTTGAGAGTTTTGAAAATGTATTCAAATTAAAAAACAAATAAATCATATTTACATAAGTATTCACAGCCTTTGATTAATACTTTGTAGAACCACCTTTGGCAGCAACTACAGCCTCA
>JAVSBV010159039.1:0-14665 GCA_033117975.1 Parotocinclus spilosoma
TACCCCGATAGGGATCCTGGGGATTTAGCGAGACCAGGAATGGTCTTGCGAGATCTCCGGGATGCCCTATCGTAACATATAGGACATTGCAAAGGCACCCCAACAGCTTTTGTATATGTGACATTACTTTCACTGTGCCTCTAACTGAGAACCTCATTGTTTTCATATCCCCCTATGTTTGGTGACATTAGAATATCAATCCTCAGCTTGATCCCAAAATTTGTTTGTCCTTTGCTTGTCCTTCCCTTGTCCATTACTCAGAGTACTCTGGTTTGCCCTCAGATTCCAAAGACATACATTAGGTCAGCAGATTTCTCTAAATCGGCCCAAAGTGAAAAGCCATTGATGCTGATGCAACATTTAATCAACAAACAAATAAACAAAAAGTCCACAGACAGGATTTCTCTAATATGAGCAGAATGCAAAATTTGAGTCAGCTTTAATATTGCACCTGTCTTAATATGCAGACGAGAACCAGATTCTTACATCTGAGTCCTACCTAGCTGTAAGAGGCAGATGGAAACAACTTGGCAACAAGCTGTAAAACAGATGTAGAGTTATTGTTCCAGACTAAGGGCTTAGCCATGCTCAGCTGGGTATGATAACTGCATATGGCCCTAAAGATCAGCAAGCAAAAGTATAACCACATGTAGTTATACACTGCCAAGAAGATGCAAAAATCAAAACAATAAATAATCAGCCTGCTGTACAATAGGCATTTTCACAGATTTCATATTTGTCCATAACATAAAATTTAAATATATTTTACAAGAGTCTTTACTCTTGGAAGCCTCATATTTGGAAAGGAAGAATGCAAATATGCCCTGCAAAAATCTATACCTTAGTAGCCTCCAAATTTTACTACTGTGTATCCTGGTAAGGATGGCAAAGCTTTCTGTAGCCTATCATGGAATTCACTGTGCACAGGGAGAGGTACACTCTGGACAGAGCATCAGTCCATCACTGAATTTAACCGTACCAAATTAAAACTAACCCCCAACTTTAAATTCACGTTGCAAGCCCAACCTGTCTTTCAAACCCATGTTCTCAAGAACTGCTGTATCCACCAGATGGCTCTTATTTCCAAACTACATCAGCTGCCTACACCTTGGTAAGACATAGTATTCATGATGTAAAATCAGTCTTAAGTTCAAGTTGAAGTTCAAGTTTATTGTCACATATGCATTGTAGCAGGTACAATATACAGCACAATTAACCATCAACCTGTCCGAACAAATAATATAACAAGGTGGGGTGAGGGGTGAGGGTGGGGAGACAAGACAGGAAGACGTAACTCAGGAAAACTAGAATATGGTAACATTAGGAAAGATTGGAGATAAAAAAAAAATAGATTGATAGTTCCTCCCAGTCCCTAGGACTGTTTGGTGTGAAAGCTTAGTGATTTTGGTAATTATTGCATGTTTTCACAGATGACTTGACAAAAGTATGTGTTTGTAGGAAAATCAAGAAACTGGGCTTGAAACTGTTATCACAAAAGTTGCCACGTTCAGGTAAGTCAGCAAATTTCACGTATTATAAATGTCGTCTCTGTTATTTACTTGTGGGATTGTGTCCTATTTCAGGAAACCAGGAGTATCTGGTCATGGCTTATATGAACTAAAGAAGGAATGTCTGAAGGAGTTTAACCCCTTCTTTTATCACTACACCAAGTCGCAACATAGCAAGGTACAGCATATAAACAGTGTGTGTTTTGTACTGCCATTGTGTGAATTCCTGTTTATTTGTGGTGCCCTATTCCTCCTATATTTTGTTACCATTTTGACAGGCTGAGGATGCACAGAAAAAGAGAAGGGCTCAAGAAGGGAGTGGCAAAGGTGTGGTGATATTCCTCTGAATATTATTATACTGTGGTATGAACCTACTGATCCACTGTAGTATCCCAGACTGCAGCCAAACACATTTGTTGAACACACATTGATTGGTGTGTGCTCAGGACCAGCTATCTAGTACTGTAGGCTCTTTATTGATCTTTTGTGCGTCATTTCAATTTCATATTTGTTGGAAATACGGTCTATATGATTACTGTAAACACTTACTGTGATATTAAGACTGATAATGATTTGATGGTGGAGATGATGACGATAGTGGTGATGTACCAGGCTTATGAGTTTATGATAGTGTTGTGTCTTATCAGTGCATTGCACAAATGTAAATGTGCTATTTGTCCGGAAGGTAGTGCCGTGTGTTGCAACATAACAAAACCACTCATGTGGGGTGATTACATACTTCTGTTCAAAATGGAGTGTACAAATATGTGATTGATTTGGCTTACTACTACTACAACTGGGCTCCTGTGTTTTGGTCAATGAAAACATATTATGCTCATAATGTACAATATTATTATAAGTATCATCATTTCTTTATTTTTTGATGAGGTGCAAGAAAATACATTATTGATATTTTACTTGAACAGTTTTTACAGATCACTGTGCTAATGTATCTGGAGTTTGAGAAGTGATTTCACATTTGTACTGCTGATCTGTTGCTACTCAAACTGAACCGTGTGACCTCACGTACTCCAATTTCAGCGCAGTTCACCTGTGCATGTCCTTAATTGCATCTACTGCTTTTAAAACCCATTGCCTATTGAAGATTTGGATGTGGGGTGTTTTTTGGTTGTTTATTTAAATGTCCAAGCATTAGCTTACTAAGTTGTCCTCTTCTTGATAAAATAGTTCAATTCATTACTTAATTCATGTTAAAATAGACACATTAATACATACATTACTTAACTATAACAGCATTTAAGTGCAGGTAATCTTAGTGACTGTGACTTCTCTTATGACTGTGGTTCCAAGTGGTTAAAGGTGCCAAATTATTGACCAGAATGTTGAGGTATTGGGTCCAATTAACACCAGCTGCAATTGCATGTATGATTTAGCTCCTGAAAACAAAAAGTCATTGATATTTCTAAAGCTCTCTTTGTGAAGGAATTGTGGTACAAATGATTTCATTCTTCTTCCCAGCTCTTAGGCCGCCGGTACCCCCTCCCTTCTGTCCTGCCTTCTCCAGCATAGTTCGGCTGTTGTGCTGTGATGTGTTTATCCACGTAGTGAGGAGAGTGCTGCAGAGGGCAGTGCAGGAACGATCTGTTCTGTGGAGTGAAACCATGATCCAAAGGGTATGTTAACACTTGAGCTGTTGCAGAAATCTCTCCTTCCTTCAAGTGAAAGTTTCTTGGTTAGCATGTTTTAGGTTAGCCTCTTATCGCTAGGGTCCTGTACCCATTCATGTTCCAGTTTCATGTTCTCACCATGTTCGTGTGGGTTTTATAAAGGATTTCTGTTTTTTTCCCTCAGTCCAAGAGCATGTTGGTTGCTTATTGTTGTCCATTTTTTAATCTTTCAATTCTAAAATTTATTCAATTTTATTACTTTAACTATATTGAAGTCTAATTATTAAATATCTCAAAATGAATTGATGGAATGTTCAGATGAAAATTTTAACTGTAAAAATTCAAATTGATCATGTCACCACAGGCTACTCGTACTTGTATGTGAGACTTAGTGACTTGGTTTTTTTTTCTGCTAAATGCATACACAAACCACAAACATCACATTCTCCACACACAATACACATATGCACTAGCAATTACATAACATACATAACACTCACACAATCACACAAACATATGTGACCAAAAGTGTTGAGACACAACACATTTTTTCTATTGCTATATTTTAAGCACTAGTATAGGTATACAGGAGAAGCAGATCCAGTTCTAAATTGTTTGACTGAGTGTCTGAATTACTGTTGTAAATGGTAACAGCTGTAGATGGTGCCCTTTTCTGGGTGTTATTCTCAGGGGGAGGGGTTTCCAGTCGAGAGTACGCTTTGCATGCACTTGACTTCTGCTTCTTACTTAATTAGGTATAAAAGTGTTAATTGTATATCCTTTAGTTTGAGAATGGTTCCAAATACGGCAACTACACTGCTCACAACAGTAAGGGATATTTCATTAGGGGATATTTCAAAATGAAATTTCCCCCAATTTTGTGAGCAGCTCTTAATAATAATAATAATAATAATAATAATAATAGCAATCTTAATAATAATAATAATAAGTGTGAAAGAAATTATGCTGTTTTTCAATGATGCTTATTTGCTCACTGTCCATATGTAACCACTAATCCATGTTGTTGGGATTATATAAATTTGCACCAGTAGTTGAAATGATGATGTTTTGTATATTATTGCATAAATTTGTGTGTGCTCTTCTCCCAGGCATTACATCTTGTTGGTCAGGCGTTGATAGAGGAGAAAACACAGTTGGAGGCTTGCACTGTTGAGGAAGTGACCTTTGACTTCAGTCTCAAGGCCCAAAGTAAGTGTATCCAGTTGTGCTTATAAAAAAGAGGCAAAGAAATGGGAAAAAGAATTTGCAGAATAATAAAATCTATCCCATGATACGTAATTGATACGTAAAGCATTATTTACAGAAGCGCCTTCTTTTTCTGCGTTCTCGACATTTATCAGAAATTGTTTTCTGAATTTTTAATCAAATTTTTCTTTTCCCGTGCTAGTAATACATTCTATGATACTCTCATGCAGATCTTGGACATCTAGTGCACAGCCATACACAACCCAGAAGCCCATGCTTCTTTTAGCAATGAATAAGTTTCCATTAAAGGAAAAATTCTTAGACAGGAAGAAATTCATAATCTTCCTAAATCATCCAAAATTGGACAGTCATGTTTAAAATCTGCCATAGGAATCGACCAAAAAAAATACAATCTGTTCATCTCTAGTGTTTATGTATTGATTATGGTTGTGTTATGCATGCTCAGTGTTAATGCCATTTAAACGCATCCCTTTACCCTTTATATTTATTAATTATATTAATATATTTATAATTAATTCTAGGAGTCGGGTCGGATCATGGAAAGTCTTTGTTCCATCTTTTGTCCAAAATGAAGTCACTTCCCTCTCTTGATGCTCAGAAAGACATGATAAATTGGACCCTACAGGTTTGACCTGGTTAATGACAGACTTGCACATCACTTGGATATTTCAATCTTAACGTCCAGTGACTATGTAATGTCTTCCCTCTTTGCAGATGTTTGAGATTGTGAAGTGCCTTCGGGAGAAATCCAGCCCTACTGCTGCATGTGCAGTAGATCAGACCAGGGCTGAGGAGGTAACGTCACACCATAGTCCACTAAGCACTTATGACTGTTTGACATTGTATTTAGATTTGGATTGATCTAATGTCCTGTACCATAAGAGAGGCTTCCTGATGTCAGCGAGGCAACCTTTCTTCTCGGTGGTGCTTTTCTGTAAATGCTCCTGTTTAGTGTTAATTCAAGCAGATGAAGCAGGCTTGATTTGTAAGGATCTGACTGATTTGCTGTTTGTTTAGACTATTCCTGACAAAGAAAAAGCAGAGCGGAAGAGAAAGGCAGAGGCTGCTAAGCTACACAGGCAGAAGATTATGGCCCAAATGTCTGCCATGCAGAAGAACTTTATCGAGACTCACAAGATGCTCTATGACAACGTTCCAGAGAATCTAAGTCAGGGTGAGCCAGTGACTTCCATGGACAGGTGAGGAGAGTAAGCCTGATAGCAGTCTCTGTTTTTAGGATTGTAGATCATTCTGATATAAACGAGAAAGAAGTCACCCTGTGGATGGCTTTATAAGTTTTATGCATCTGTTATGTGTATAACCTTTCAGTGATATTTTTATATCTAAATTTGCCACATTGTTGCTTTATGTATGCAACATATTTTGACTTGGAAGTAAGATAAAAGGCCTGTGGTTAAAGTACACCTTTTTAGATGTTTATATTGTATGTTCCCTTTGAGTACAGCAGCATGATGGAGCTGGAACGTCGTGTGGCAGTTGGACCCGAGCAGGGCGTTTGTCCTGCAGACTGGGAGACCTTAACCTGCATCCTGTGTCAAGAAGAACAGGAGGTACAAGCTCAGGCTCCAGCCATGGTGCTGACTGCCTGTGTACAGAGATCTACAGTTCTCACCCAGTGCAGGGGCAAATCCCTGTCCTCAAAGGGTCAGTGATATTACAAGCGCACACATGTATCCACACTTTCAGAATAATTACTCAAGTGTTTGAAACTTGTGTGTTTCTACAGAAAGCTCCTACCCTTTGTTTATGCCCTCTGATCTAGCTGTGGGCACACACACTGGGAGCTGTGGCCATGTCATGCATGCTACCTGCTGGCAGAAGTGAGTGCATGCTAATGTGACACTGCATTTGCATTGGGTGTGTCTACTGAATGTACTGGTTGAAATAATGTTAAGTATTCGTTAGTAATAGGTATTATCATAGTCTTTGTATGAAGGGTATTCATTTCCTTGACGATTCGCCTCAGCTTGTACATCATGTTTTGGCACAGGTATTTTGATTCAGTGCAGAACACCTCTCGGAACCGGTTGCATGCTGATCTGATTATAGACTTGGAGAACGGAGAGTACATGTGTCCACTCTGCAAATCTCTGTGTAACACGGTCATCCCCCTCATTCCTCTGGAGCCCTGCAAACTCGACTAGTATGAGGGCTCTTTGTACTTCAACTAGTTATGATGTGTTTATATGCGTGTCTCTTACTGTTTTTACTCCCTTTCCAATCAGTGAAAGTGCCAGCTTGGTTAGAGAGCTCCTCACTCTTCCTCGTTGGATACAGATGGTGCTGGCTCGAATAAGAGGTCTCAGAACTGCACCGAAAGGCACTGGTGAGAGGCCCAATGGTATGTTCACCAAAATTCATTGTCGTACTACACAAATACTATTACAAAATACGTTAATAACGTGAAAATGTGGACTGCAAAGACACAACGGACCATTTCTAAAGGAAGTAACGCCGGGCTTGTGTTCATCTCCTTGCTGACACAGCAGTGGCCACCACATTAATTAAATTGTCAATAAAGTTGGGAAGTGGATATTTGGAGTGTAGCAAGTTCCTTTCTTCGTGCTCTTTCTCACCAGCTGGTGATACATAGAGACACTTGTCCCTTCTTGGTTAAGGGGTTGTACATATGATGGGAAGCGTTAAATGGATGGGAAAGAAAAGGTTGAAAATATAGTAATACAAAAACATTCAACAGTGATGCACTTCTGAGTGTTGGTACATTTTAACTCCATTCTTCCTTAACGTAAAGTTGCTTACATGAAAAATGTTTAACCACCAGTGATTGACTTTTTTCACTTACTTTTTTTTTTTCTGATCGTGTAAAAGAAAAAATGAGCTAGCTAGTTTGGCCTTGTTTGAGACAGTAATGGATTGACATCCCATCCAGGGTGCAATTTGGAGATGGTTCACCCCATACCCAACAACCCTGAAAAGAATAGCAAACTAAGAATTGATAGACTATGTACAGTGAATACAAAAAAGATTGTATATACATTATTGTATGCATGTTTTTAGAAACTAATGATGAAACAGAATCTTGGTTCATGGATGTCGGCCAGGTTGACTTTGGGTCAATACTCAGCTTTGGTGTTCGGCCCCAGTGAGTTCTCTCTCATTTTACATGTTTACATTTAGACATATTTTACTTAGCAGACACCCTTATTTACGGTTACAGTTACTTACAGTTTTACTGTATGGTCTTACAGTCCAAGCAATTGTGGGTTAAGGGCCTTGATCAAGGACCCAGTAGTAACAGATTGGCAGAGGTAGGATTTGAACCTTAACCAGTACCTTAACTGTCACAGTCCCATGACCAATCAGTGTATTTAAGGTCAGTTTATTTATTTATAATACTTGTCTTTAAGCAGCTTTCCAAAAGCAGTCTCTTTTATTATTTAATTTTTAATATATGAATTTTTACAGCTGTCAGATTATCAAAGGGCACATTCACACCAGAAAGTCAAATTTATTTATATAGTTCTTTACACAATGGAACATTGTCTCAAAGCAGCTTTACAATATTATTATTAATTAATATTAAATTATAGTAATATATTATATTAAAAGGTGAATCCCAAATTAAGCAGGCCTAGGGTGACAGTGGAAAGGAAAATATAAATAGTAAAATTAAGTAAATAATAACAATTAAATAATGTAAAAGATTTGAGATATCGAGTCCTCAGCATGAAGTCCTTAGAGGCACATCATCTCCTAATAACTAATTGAGGGAGGGATTTACATTTTTTATTATTATTTTTTAACTATCCCCCCACCCTTTTGACATGGTTTTTTTGCTGTAGGAACTGGGGAAAATGTAGTTCACAGTGTAGCTAGCGGAAAAAAACCCACAGGCAAATGGACCAACAGTGAAGCCCAGATTTATACGAGGGGGGAGGACAGATTACTTCACTTTAGCGTTTTTACTGGTGATTCGCATGCAAACCTAAAAAACCTTGGAACACACGTAGTTCTTGGGATACCTATAATTTAAAGCATTGGTACAACCAGTGTTCTATGTTAAATAATTATAATAATAATAATAATAATAATTGTGTTCTGTACAATACAGTAATTCTTATCAGTGTTCTGAAATGGGTTAATGACCAATGACAATATTAAGAGAGCAGGGTGACCGATGGCCAATATATAATGCCACCATGTATTTTTTCCAGCTGATCAAACTAATAATAATAAGTTGCACAATTGCTTGGATTGTAAAATCATATCAGTTGCATGTCACTTAAATGCTTCTGAAAAATGTCAATCATTTAATAAGACAAAAATACATCTATCAGAAATTAAGGGCTGAAGTAAGCAAGCACTATTTTGTCTTCTTCAGGCCAAATTACTCAGGAAATATAATGGAAATGCTGGTAGTGTGCGCCACTACAGTCCACAGGGTTGGCTTGCAGACGGCACCTAACGAATTGTGTCCTCACGTTCCTGTCATGACCTGGAACACTTGTGCATACACCATCCAAGCTGCAGGTGAAAGATCTTCCCCATTCTCTCCTCAATACTTTGCTGTGTACATCTGTAGCCTGACCGCTATTTCACCAGCTTCATGGCTTTGTTTTTCTCCATAGAGAACATGTTGCAGGAAGAAGGGAAATCGCTCTTTGGATCTCTGCAAAACCGACAGGTAAGATTTAACAACTGGTCCATGAATAAGTAAGCAGGTATTTTGTGTGATTGGTGTTTTGTGTAATTAAAGTGTGTGATTGCTGTGTTCCTACCATGTTAAAGCTGAGTGGTCTGAAAGCCCTGGTACAGTTCTCGGCTATTCAGCGATTGCAGTGCTCACGAAGTGTCATACAAAAGCATTTTGCAGATATGATAGCAGGTAAGGCTCCTTCGTTTTCTATTTGGTCCCTCAAAAAAAAGAAATAAAATCACTTCACCGTGACAATGCTGAAAATTCTTTTTTTTTCCAGTTCTGTTGCCTGTGACTCATGCATATGGTGCACCCTCAATATTAGAAGTTGATTTCTTTCATCTATTGGTAAGTGTTATATAAAATACAGTGTGTAATTTAAAGGGTACTGTAAGGGTATTTCTTCTGTAGGCTACAGTAGCTGGTATTTGGTCTGACCTAACCTTGAGCAAAAACTTTATTGATATGCCAAGTTCACCCTTCCACAGTCCAACAACACTTGATCAGGAAATATTTTTTGAAAGAGTTTTAGCACAGAAAGGGGACAGGGTGAACATGCAGGTATTTTGGAGTTCAGTTATTGACAGGCATTACTTATGGTAAATATACCTTTGCTTGAACAATACATTTGTGACCACCATTTACAAGTAGACATTTAGCACTGTTCAGTACCTTGTTCAGATACTGAATACTTATGTAACAGGAGCCTAGTTCCATAATTTCTTTGTTCTCTTAATTTCAAAGCTCCACCTTCTTTTTATGACATCATCTTAATATAGTAGCACAAGGGACTCTCTGCCCTCTCCTCTGCATGTTATCTGTGGATTGGGTGAGGCTTTGTGTCTCTAGTGTGCTCAGTACTGTTCCCCAATACATAAAAGAATGAAGTGAATAAAATTAAATGAAGGGTGTAGGTAAACCCAGGACACCATCTGATTCAACTATTGTCTGATAGCTGTTCATCATAGTGGCTAGTGCACTGTAGAATTAAAATGCAATATATTGTCATTTTAGTTATGTTATATATTTAAGTTGTAGAAACAAAATATTTTATCAGGAATATTTTATCAGTCTGTAAAATATAGACTTTTACTGCATTGAGTGAAACCTTTAGGAAAAGTTATTTTCATTAATATATTAATATTTTCTATTGTACAGGTGGGACTTGTCCTGTCTGTACCTGCACTTTACCAAGATGAATGTGTTGACCTGCAGCCTTCAGCTATCAGTGCAGCTTACAATCACCTCCACTTAGTGCACTTAGTCACCATGGCTCACATGCTGCAGGTCCTGCTGTCCACACAGAGTAAGAACAGAGTTTATTTAATTTCAGTAAGCTTGTCATTGTGGAAAATAATTAAAGTGAAACCTTAATTTGAACACTACGTCTAGCAAACAATTCAGATGTTGAACAGTGCATTCTATTTTTTTTGCCTCCAAATGCAAACCTTTTGTTTTGCATTTGCAATGCAAACATTCTGACTTTGAACATCAGCACCTAAAAGGAACACTATATTTAATAGTAAATTGGGTGCTATTTCAGTCTCGCTGCCACTGTCCCAGTGATAAGACATGCCCAAACTTTCTTCGGCTCAGTGGGTGTAAAATTGCATATTGGAACACCAAGCATTCTGTGATCTGGCAGGTGGACATCAAGTGAAAGCAACTCTGATCGTATAGACAGTGCTCTGAAGTGCTTCACTTGTATACATACAGTAGCCTTCAAAATACAGAGCATCTATTTATATAAAATCAGTTGCCTGGTTTTTTTTGTTTGTTTGCTCAGGTGTTTAACCCTTGACAGTGGAAAGGAAAAACACCCTAAATGTTATCAGAACCCTTCAGAGTACCAAGACACAAATCCTTGTGCTGCTTAGATGATATATGTAAAAATAAAATAAAAAAAAACTTACTTCATAAGATTATAGTAAAGGTTTAAATGACGGAAAGCTTAAATATAAAAAATAATTGGCAGTACAAAATTAAATAAAATAATGTATACACGTTGATAAATAAGAGTATGTGATATTATGAAGTAAAATAAAATGGAGAATTTAAACTATTAATTTATGAAAAAATAACCCAACAACAATGTTATCTAGTTCATATGATCATATTTAAATAAAAGGAATCTAAATGTAAAAAATAACTGGGGTAACAAATTTATGAAAAAGAAAATCAAATAATTTACCCCATATAGCAGATGCCGTGATCCAGAGCGATTTGCAGAGGTGCTTTGTTTGTCATGTTAGTATAAATAAGCAATAGCCCAATAACACAATCCAGCCATAAATAGCTAGGATCTGATGTACATCAAATCAACAAACACACAAGCCAAGGGTTTTTTAGTCTCAGCTTGAAGACAACAAGAGACTCAGCCATTTGGGCATTCAGTGGAAGCTTTTTCCTGGTTGGGTGCCAGGATGGAGAAGAGTCTTGATGCTTGTCTTCCTTTCATTTTATGTGGAGGATCCAAGCTCCCGTCTCTGAGGGTACGAGGTACAGGGCATGGATTGATTAGATCCTTTAACTAAGATGGCACTGTTCCATTTTTGGCTTTGTAGGTGAGCATTAGGGTTTGAAATCTGATATGGGCAGCTACAGGGAGCCAGTGATCACTGGGGTGATATGACTTTGATAAATGGTGTGCAATTTGGATGTAATTAATTAAATAATAAATGCATTGTAGAATCGTTTGTGTTTGTATGTCCAGACTCTACTGCAGAAGCAAGAGCAAAAGAAGATGCAGAGGAAGTCAGAGCTGCAGACGCGCTTTACTCTACAGTCTTACAATACACTGATGGGTAAGGATTTGTTGCTCTGTCGTCACAAACTGCATATATGCATATGCTTTTTTTCTGGCCAGAATTGCCCCTGTCCATTAACAGATTTGATTCTCCTCTTATTTCACTCAGGCTGAAGTCAGGTGTATCAACATCGTTGATTGTAGAGAGAGTGAAAACAGGTGTTCTATCTTTTCTTCGCTGTGCTGCACTTTTTTTTAACTGCCTTACAGGAGTGCCCCCTCCAGAGGAGCTGTCAAGTACTGAAGGTAAGTGGACCACGGTGAAACCAAATAGTGGCTTTAAATTGTTACTTACTTATAACACAATTATTTTTTTAAAATCCCTTTCTCTTAAACCCGCAGCGTCCCCTGACAATCAGTTTCCCATGCTGTGTAGCTACCTTGCTTTGCCCTGCAACCTTTTTCAGCTCTTCCAGGACCATAAGGACACTGTAACAATCCTAATACAGAGGTACAGCACTTGCATACGATTTAAAACGCTGTCTGTCTGATAAGATCTCTATATAGCTTATACTGGTGTGTTTATCAGGTGGTGTGGGAGTGCAGCAATATCAAAAGCCCTGCAGGGAAAAATGCAGTGTGTCAGGTAAGCTTTCTGTCGTGTTTTCTGTTTCTTTTTTTACACTATTGTTTCCCCTTGCACACTCAATCACTGGGTGTGTTTACAAGCACTGAATAATCAGATAAATGGCAGACATTGGATTTTGGCAATAATCCCATCACCAGGGTTACACACACTAATAGAGATCCCTCAGAGTCCAAATGCATCAGTCAGCAATTGGATTTGGTGCTCTGCAAAGGCGTTAAGCCACCATTAGATGTTAATGTTGTTGCTTTACCATAATTTATTTTCCCAGTATTCTTTTCCACTTATCTTTTTTTCCAATCTTTGAGTTTAAGCTTAACTTTGCCTTTTTTCCCCTTTTCCTCTTCCGAAAATAATTCATAAAATAATTTCTCTAATAATGGCGAGTTCCGGCAGTTTCATGTAAAGCAAACCCACTAGAAACACCCATCTTGCAGGAATTTTATTAGAACCTTTATCGTTGTTGTACCTTTGGTATAAAGTCTATGCAATCCTTGAACAGTGCAAAAGAATATAAGAAAAGACAAAAATCGATCAAATGTGTTGATAGATTGTATTGCACAAAATATATTGCGCAGTTAAAAAATAAAAAGTAAAGTATTAAAGTATTATTACCATCAATATATAAGGATTTTATTACTGAGAAGATTAGTAAGAATTCATTTACAGACTTGTTGTAATCCAGTCTAAATGAGGCTGATGTTGCCTTTTACAGTTACGTTATTAAGAGCTTTTAAGAAATATGAGCTTTTCCTCCAAAATGAAAATGGAACATTGCTAACAGGGGACATTTCTGAAATCTGCTAAGATGGAATTACTGTCGCTTGATAAGGCAGCGGAGTTACTATTTAGTGATTATTTCTTATTGCTTATTTTTTGTCACTTTATTGCTTCAAAATATTGAAAATTATATTTTTTAGCACTCCAGGCAGTGTTGTTTTATTTTTTTAACTAGACCACATTTTAGTGTGCATGTAAACACACTCATTGTTGAATGCTCTCAAACAATCACAGGTATCCACGGAAGAGAAACAGATTAATAGATCTTCCAGAGGACTACAGTGTGTTGCTTAACCAGGCCAGTCACTTTAAGTAAGTTCAGCTGCTGTACATTTACCTGAATGTTTTCTGTGTAGGCCTATAGAGTTAAAACTCTCCTGAGTCCAGTATATTCCTGTTAATGAGTTCTTTAGAGTAAAAAAAGCACTGAAGTATAGTCCTGTTTTAAAATGGTACATTGGCAATAACTAATGATTAAATAAAAATTATTGTACAATAACTTGCTATAAACGAACACATTAAATTCATGCTTTATTATAACCGATGCTTTCCCTGTGTGTCATTTGAATGTTTATCCCACCTGTAAGTACTTTGTTTGATCCTTATTAATTATGTATAGCCTCTCTCTTTGTCTGAAGGTGTCCAAATTCATCAGATGATGAAAGGAAGCACCCGACACTGTGTCTGTTCTGTGGAGTCATGTTATGTTCGCAGAACCCTTGCTGTCAGCTGCAGCTGGATGGTGAGGAGGTAGGAGCCTGCACTGCTCACGCTGCCTCTTGTGGGGCCGGAGTGGGAATGTTCCTCAGGTGAGCATGTGCACAATGTAGCCCTGAATGTGCTTTTGTCCATGCCCTAGGAGGGTTCAAACATTATTCCACAAACAATGTCTCACTAATTCCTGCAAGAAATTCACAAATAGGGATGTTCTACATTAGAATCCACAGTTTGTTGTTCTGCTATGAGAGCCCTGCTTTTCATGTACAAATTCATTTTGTTAACCCTTTTATACAGATGAGACAATAGCACAGTAGTGTGCATTCTTTATGCTTACGATTTAAGAAGTATATAAAGTATTGTTACTAATAGTTTTCTACACTACTCACAAAAATTAGGGGATATTTCATTATGGGAGTCAAATGTCACGGTCAAATGTATTTATATAGCACTTTTTACAATGATGCATTGTCTCAAAGCAGCTTTACAATATTATATTATCTTAAAAGGCCAATCCCAAATTGAAAAAAAGCCTAGGGCGACAGTGGAAAGGAAAACTCCCTGAATATAGAAGGAAGAAGGAGGACCAAAACTCGGAAAGGGACCCACCCAGGGTGGCCTAGATGAAGTTGCTTTATACATTTTTCTGCTGTTGAAGTACAGTGCATCCGGAAAGTATTCACAGCGCTTTACTTTTTCCACATTTTGTTACATTACAGCCTTATTCCAAATTGT
>JAVSBV010159049.1:0-14665 GCA_033117975.1 Parotocinclus spilosoma
CATAATGTGGTGTGGTGATTTAAATGTATTATGTTGTGTATTGTAATGTATTGTGTTGTAACGGAACTACTGTATTCAATGCAAGTCAAATTTCAGATTCTAATCTGACAATAAAGTATTATCTATAAACTCGTGGTTTACCTGGGTCTACCTATTTGACATTGGCTACTTAGTACACCAATGGCGACTTTCTTCTCCATGACATTCAAAATGGTTGTACTGGTTATGGTTGTGTAATGGTTCTGATTAATTTTACATCTTCTCTCAGCTTCACAATTTCTTGTTTTTCACTCATAGACAGCACTTTTTATGTTGGTTACTACTCTAACTATAAATACGCAGTCCGCACAGATCTGTACAAAAAAGTATCTTCCAAATTTGAAACTGAGCAAAGAAATTAAGCACAATTTAAAGAAAAGTAGTAGTAGTCTACTTTGATGTGCTTTGATATCTATGTTCCATGGTATTGATGTCTTGGTTGAAGCATTCTCCTTGTTCTTCCTTGAAAGGAAGTATTTCAGGTGGCTATCAAGTAAATGCAATTTGACACTCTTGTTTGTCCTTTGTCTTTGAAAAGCAATCAACAAATTTTGAACTAAAAGGTTAGAATTTTCAGCCCTGAAAGTCTGTAATCATGTCAGAAAAGGCAGACAAAGCATCCTTTTTATGGTTTCCATAGTATTGCAGTGTAATGATATTGAGGGAACTCTCAGTCTGAGTATTTGATTAAAAGCCTAATTTGCAGGCCATCAAATGTGCCAGCTCTCAACTTCCTGAAAGAGCAGGACATTTGGTATACAGGTACTTGAAGCACTCACTATCTTGATCCAGAGCCCTAACAAACTGTTTCATGAAAATTTTATATGCAATAAGTAAAGCAAAACCTCAATAAGTGACTCAATATGCCCTCTGACGTCAATGTAGCATACAAGCTCCTCGTCCACATAGAAATATTTCAAAAGATCTTTCTATCTGTTATGAAACATAAACTTCTCGACTTCAGAGGCCACGAAATCTTAATCATCGGAAAATTGGAATGACGCAAAAATACAAGATATAGGTACATGAGTTACAAGGCTCTTATAGCTGAAGGGAGATGCAAGATGGCCACTGGATGCAAGATATTGGCTTGGTGTTAATGCCTGTAATAATTACCATGCAGAAGTAGCAGTCATAAACATGGTTTTGCTCTTGCCACACCAATGAAACTCCAAAGCTCAATATTTTTCTCTCACCTTTAGTCCACTGTTTCAAGTTATATCAGGGTCATTTCAGCACCGTCTATAAACTATTCATGTGTTGCATAACATATTCAACAAATACATATTTAAATGTTATATATTTAAGTGAGTTAAATTTGCTGCAACATCTGAGCCTCTTAAATGACTGAATGCTGCAGTTTTGACAGTGTAGCCATAAAATGCCAACATCAGCTATTTTAAACTTCATAATAAGCAGCCGTCCTATTAGTTATACTGATTGCATATTCATTATCTTTTTTTTTTTTTTCATTTTAAGCATATCTAAATAATAATGTTGTGTTATTGCTATAAAGTTGTATTAGCAGACAGTGTTTTCCAGAAAAGCGGACAAGACTGAAGGAAGTGGATGTGATTTTTGTATTCAGCACACTAAAATACATAAGAAATGTAATGTAATCTTGTAGTCCGCAAAATTGATTTAGACCTGCGTAATCGTACATAATCTCAAACGGCTTTCAATGACCTTACATCGACTTGCCACTAAGCTGCCCAGACACAAAGCTCACATATTGGCCATTAATAGCTGAACATACTCTACAGAAATGGTCCTTTATTAAATATTTCTGTGTTGAACATTTCACCTGTTACAAAGGTGAAAACTATTAAGGTCCAATAGAGGGCCAATGTACTAAAGTCATCTTTTCTCACAGGTGTAACACAAAATTGGACGAGTTTCAGTTCTGTTTGTACAGTTATAAGGTTTCTGAAGCACACTGATCATATATATTGTTTTCAATTTGATTTACCCCAGGAGGCCTTTAGCTACATGGTAGCATACTTCAGAAAATACCACAAACCCCTGCTGAAACCTAGTATCTTCCTTATCCTTGTGTACCCTGGAATTTTTACCAGGCAATAAAGGGATTGCCCTACTCTAAAAGCGCAGTCACACAAATAAAAGCTCAGTTCAACATGAAATACTCATGGTGTATACAGAGCAATTACAGAGAAGCCTTGCACTTTCATAAAGCTCTTAATAAAGCTTCCCTTTCCTGACAAGACAAATTGTGTTCCTTTTACCCTGCACCTCAAGACCTGCAGTTTGTGGTAGAAGCTAATCAGTGTGCGGGTCTTTTATTAGCACCTACAATACCTAGGACTCATATTATGAGTCTTGAGAAGCGTAAAAGAGGATTGTATGCATAGTCTGCAATAAAACTAATCAACATTTTTATTTTAAATAAAAAAAATAAAGCTTGGCCATTTCAAAACTGACCAACTGATATGAAAAGCATATAAGCTATGAACACTGTGCTGTTATTAAACTGGCAACTTAGGCTACATTTACATGAAAGGTAAAAAGGCAATTTTTTATGTCAGATGTGAAACAGATGTGTTATATTTGCGTTTGTGTACAGACAAAATACATTAAATCTTACATTTTAGTTCCAGTTTGGACCACTTTTTTTGCATTTACATATTGAATCTAATATTTAATATACACCAAGATTTTATTTATATTTGCTTCTAGCTAGATATACGGTGTATATGTGCTTCAGTACTCCAATACAACACTGAACTGCACTATACATACACTTATTTTGTATATTGTGGCCTATTTGTAGCATTCTTTTATTAGCTTTAATTTATATATTTAGATTTGACCCCACTTGACACCTGCACCAAGAGAAATTCCTTATATTTATTGTATCAAGAAATGATTCTGATTCATATTCTGATAAAGTTTGGCATGAAGTTTCTAAAATGAATGTTTCTTCTTCTTAAGAAATCCAAATGCAGTCAAAGGAGTTTGTGGCCGCAGTGTCATGTAGGAATAAACGTTTAAAAATAAATTTTAAAGAAAGCAAGGATGAAAACTAAATAAGTGGCCATTGCTGAATAACATGCCATTTTTAATATTATCATTAAAGAAGTGGCTGCTCTGGTTGACTTCATTTTGACTGTTTACCTTTGGATGAGTGATGTGAAGATCTTTTGCACCTGTGCATCATTTCATTGGCATGAACTGTTCAGACAAATGTCAGAAATAGGTCACATTAAAAAGAAAACAAAAGTTATGTCATTTTGCTTGCTGTGTAAACTTAACCTTAGTGTTCATAGGCAGTAAAGCTGTATATGCCAGTGCTGATAGATTTGTGATTTAATGCAGCTGATTGTTACCCCCTTATCCGTTGTCTGTCTGTGGATACTGCATACGGGGCTCCAGTCTTAAAACCCAATAGGGATCCTGGGGATTTAGTGAGACCAGGAATGGTCTCGCGAGATCTCCGGGATGCCCTATCGTAACAAATGATGCACGCAATATAATCACGGTTATTACTTCCAGTGCACATTGCATCAGTTTATGTTTCAGTGATAATGATATACTACATTTAGCATTAGCATTTTCTGATACAGGTGATTACCAGAGTTAATGTTGACAAAATCCAAGAATATACACGTGCTTTGTCCTACAGTCTTCCTTTTAATTCCTCTAATATTATAAACCAAAACTTTAACAGGTCTTCAAAAGCAGAACAACAACTGTATGCAAAAAATGTTGTCTCAGAAAATAATAATAATAATAATAATAATAATTTTAAAAATCATAATAATAAATGCATAAATAAATAAAACATTGACTCGTGTTATCACTACCACCAAAATGCAGGATTTATTGAAACAATAAAAAAAGGAAACAAAACTAGACGTGTCCTGCTACAACTGAAAACACTAATGAAATGAGTTGATGCAAATACAGCCCATTTTTGTGCTTTTGAATTCTTAGCAGAATAGATTTTCCAACAATAAACACTGATGTGAACTAAGAGATTTGATGGCTAATAAATTTATGGTATAACAACAGGAAATGAAATGGTATCATACCAGGGTGAATGAGATAAAGAGACCCGAGTTATACTTCCAGCCCCAGAACGGTTAATCCACTGGCAAGGTGTTTTCAGCTCCATTCTTCAGATTCTATCTACCAGTGTAGCTGTAATCGAAAGGAGTTCCTCCAGAGAAAAAGCAAGCACATTTTTGCAACCTTCCACAGTACAAATGACCATCCAACCTTTGCCCATAAGGACTGCACCATTAATCGAGTACTGTGTAGTTTGTGACATTACATTAGCCAGAGATCGTGTGTGTGTGTGTGTGTGTGTGTGTGAAGTAGGTGTTAGCTGGCACGTTATTGGTGCACTGCTTGATTGCAGTAGGACATTGGTTAGTTAGCTGAGTTCGCTGGGTGTAACAAAACCTATGGGATTAGACATGGCCCCACTCCTAATTACAAGCCCTAATAGGTCTACAGGGTTCAATCAGGCCACACTCAGTCTACGTTAGACACAATGGGAAAGTATTGAAGTAAACACTATTTCATTGGGCCCTGGAGGCACAGAGCTTCAAACCACCTGGCACTAATAATGTTGGCATAGAGAAAGCAGAGCACATAAAAACAGGGAGGAAAAGATGTTTTCAAATATTAGGACATTTGTGGATAAAACTACATAGTTTATCTGCAGCATTGATTTTTATGTATGCAGTTAGTATGCATTTATATTTGTATTATTGTTCTATGAATATATGAATTATGTGATTTTAGTGAACCTCTGGAATTATACTGGGGTAATATGAATAAATATGCGCAGGCATTTCACGATTGTACTCAAAACCTTTGTGCTTTAATTAAGCTATTAGTATATTGGGTTATGGGTTTATTAGTTGGGGGTATTAGTAATTAAAAAGAAGAAATAAGGACATAAGCAGTAATAGAGTAAAAGTGAGCATATTTCGGTTCCTGTAATATTGATGGTTCTGCTACACTAAAATGCTTTACTGTACTATATTAAAATAAATTTAAAATGATACAATTAAAGTGATAAACTACGCTAGCACAGCTAATGTTTGGACATTTAAGACAAATTGATAAGGTAAATTATTAGATGTATTTTTAAAATTATTAAGCATATTTGGATACAAAAGACCCCTAACATGCAAAGGACAAAACAGACACTGTTTTTATATGGAATATTGCCATATATATCTCCATATATTGCCTTTCATTATGCATAAATAGCATTTAAAAAGCTTACTCACAGCATAGGTTCACAGCACACTCAAAAGAAATGTCAGTTCTTGTAGGTTGTAAGATTTGTGTGTTGTTAGATTTTCTATTGTGGATTATAGTTTTATTTGTTTATTCACTTATATAGTATTTACTTAATGAACTTTATAACAAGCATTTTTAAATATCTGTTATGTGTTTTTGGTTTTAAGTAAAGAATTGCTTCTTACTTCGTGGGCTCAGAGTGTGGATATACTATAATATGTGTAAGTGAACAAATACATTGGGTATGTGATTTATTTATTTGTTTATTTATGGTCAATAAATGTTTATTATTTATTTTTGTATGCCAAATACGCAAACTCAGAATTGAACTCTTGGTTCAATTATTTGTTTGTTTACTTTTTACAAGACTGGAATTGATCACCACCTTGTATTTTTTAAAGAATTCATAACTACAGTATAATTCTCAAATAATGCAAAGTGCAAATAGCTTTCATTGATTTCTTAAAAATAGTAATTTGTACATTCCAGATTTAATAATCCAATATGGTTCAGTAAAATCTTCTCAAGGGTGCTCAAGATACAAGGTATTAATATAAAAATACTAATATATAAAACATAACATGATTCACAACTGCTGCCAATTGCTATACAATATTGATATATACACTATAACAAGGCAATGTCTGTTTTGGAACTATTTCTGTTCACTGGTCTCATACAGAGGAGGTTTGTTTCCACAGTTAAGGCTGTTACCTCTTAGTAATTATTATTATTATTATTATTATTATTATTATTATTATCATCATCATTATTATTATTATTATTATTATTATTATTATCATTATTATTATTATTATTATATTATTATTAATATTATTATTATTATTCTGTTTTTACATTTACGATTTATGTTTAGAACAGTTTATAGGATCGTTTTTTTTTTTATTAAGTATTATTATTATTATTATTAATATTATTATTATATTATTATTACTATTATAATATTATTATTATTATTCTGTTTTCACATTTAATAATAATAAATCTACAGAACTGATGTTGTTGTTTATATTCAGGTGACTTTATGTTTTAATTCTGATTAAGTTTGATCATCTCCATCATTTACTTCCAAAAGTTCCATTACCTTAGATTGATCAATACTGTCCTATAAATAATTAATCCAAATATTTGAGGCTTTTTATAATTTCTGAATGTTATATTTACAAACAAGTGATGAAACCTAGTATTATTTCTCTATATATCATGTATAATGAATGATAATGAATGTAAAATGAGTCGCAAACGAATAAAATGAGTCTGTTTTCTTCTTTTTATTCTTGTATGTTAAAACTTTCAACTCTGTCCTTGGTCTTGTGTCCTGGCCTAAACTTGGACCTGACTTTTAAAAGCCTTGGTCCTGACCTGGACCCGGGTTTAGAGGTCGTGCCTCAAGAAATCAACAAACCCTCTTAATCTTCTAAACCATTTCCACCCATTTCATGGTGGGCAGTTTCTAAAGCCTCTGCTCAGCATTTTCCTCTGAAAACCCACCGACCAAACGTAACATGAACGTCGTGAGCAGAACATGTGAAGCAACTTAACGACCCAAGTACTTAAACGCGGCGCTCAAACAGCCCTGAAGTCGCATTACGTATGCGCCCGAATTCTGACTCCCAGCGTAGGAGCATTCTGTTTGAAGTTCATGCCACGGCTAAATTATTAAGAAGTGAGAAAGCAGAATCAAAACTGGCAGCCACAATTTAGTGCGGCCATGAGATCTGAGCGGGGAGGCATGCAGGCAAAGGACGAGCTACACAACAGGGATGTTAATGTGTAAGTGAGGATGAGGATAATGGGAGAAAGATGAGCGCATGTGCTGCATATCAAAAACGAATCCAACCCTGAATTCGTTAAGCGTACTGACTCTTCCTAACCTGTTCTCCACAAATATACAAATCTATAGATAAGCTTGGAATCCAAAATAATAATAATAAACATAAGTGAAACAGCCATGGTGCTCGTTTAATCAGTTCTTACCTGTACAGGTAACTAACATGTTCAGACACACCTGCACCTGTACAGTCACACTACAGAAACACCTCTACACACCTTCAAAAAACTACTGCAGTACCTGTTCAGGTAACTACAGAATCACCTGTACAGGTAAATTACCACAGCAGCTTTAAAAGTAAAATAATGTGAAACCCGTACATCTATGCTACACAAAGGTAGCAGAATTGTACAGGTTTAAAAAAACTAAAAAATATGACCTAATAAACTACAACCACACCTGTACAGGTACATCACAGCCGCATCTGCTTAGATGAGTTACAGATAGACACGTATAGACAGAACACAGCATTTATACTGCAGACACACCTGTACAGGTAGATCTGTACAAGTACACCAGAGAAATACCTCTATAAGTAGGCCATAGACACACCTGTACAGGTAAATCCATACAGGTAGACTATAGCCACAACTGTACAGGTTGTCCACAGAGACACCTCTATATGTAGAGCAATACATGTAGAACACAGAGACACCTTTACAGGTACATTCAAGAGGCAAACAACAAACACACCTGTACAGGTAAATCCACAGGTAGACCAAAGCACACCTGTTCAGGTAGATCCACAGGTAGAGCAAAGCACACCTGTTCAGGTAGATCCACAGGTAGACCAAAGCACACCTGTTCAGGTAGATCCACAGGTAGACCAAAGCACACCTGTTCAGGTAAATCCACAGGTAAACTAAAACACACCTGTACAGGTAGATCCACTGGTAAACCAAAACACACCTGTACAGGTAGATCCACAGGTAGACCAAAACACACCTGTTCAGGTAGATTCACAGGTAGACCAAAACACACCTCTACAGGTAATAGACCAAAACACACCTGTAAGGGTAGACTACGGTATGTACAGGTATACTACAGACACAGTTAGACAGGTTAGACAGGTAAACCACAGACACACCTGTACAGGTAGATCCACAGGTAGACCAAAACACACCTGTTCAAGTGGTAGACTAAAACACACCTGTACAGGTAGATCCAGAGGTAAACCAAAACACACTGTACAGGTAGATCCACAGGTAGACCAAAACACACTTGTTCAGGTGGTAGACTTAAACACACCTGTACAGGTAGATCCACAGGTAGACCAAAACACACCTGTACAGGTAGACCAAAACACACCTGTAAGGGTAGACTACAGTATGTACAGGTATACTACAGCCACAGTTAGACAGTTAACCCCTGTCTAGAGATTCAACAGCCATGCTGCCTGCTCAGCGCTACAGTTACGGGTACTCACTTGCGTAGGGTGAGTTGGCGGTGGATCCATTGAGGAAGCTGGGCGAGCCAGGCACTCCGAGGTTGGTCATCCCGGCGGCTCCGTAGCCATTCATGGTGGAGGTGATGGTGTTGTAGTTGGACTGCTGAGGCGTGGTGCTCGGTACGTAGCCACGAGGTGACACGCTGTTGGAGTTACGAGAGTAGCCTACGGAAATGGACACAGAGGCCAGGACCAGGTTAGGACTGGAATAGCAGCATCTGGCAACTACATCTGGATGCCAAGTTGATCGTTTTACACTCTGAAGGAGCTTGATCAGGAATGATCTTATTATATTATTGCTAAACAACAAATCTAATGGTGGCCTGAGACTTTTGCACAGCACTGTCTATACACCATACTGAACCCCTCATGAAAACATAATAATTATTTTTCTAAATGCATTTTGTCTTTTAAAACGTCAGAAATCAGGAACGCATTTTTTAAAGCTTCATTTAAAGTCTTAATTTAAATCAGAATGTTTTTTTATGCTTTACCTCCATACTGTCTTACAATCCAAGCAATTGTAGGTTAAGGGTCTTGCTCAAGGACCCAACCATCTTGCCAGCTTGGCAGAGGTTGATTTTGAACCCAGGACCTTCTGGTCCAGAGTCCAGTTCCTTAACCACTAGGCTACCACAGTCCCACATACTGTCTATACACCATACTGAACCCCTCATGAAACCATGATAATGATTTTTTTTAAATGCATTTAAACGCGCCACCCAAAACGTCAGAAATCAGGAACGCATTTTTTCAAACTTTATTTAAAGTCTTATTTTAAATTTGTTTGTTTCTTTATGCTTTAACTCCATATTTGGTTCTGATGGCTGCACCACCTGACATTTTTGGCCTTTTTGAGGTCCAAATATGCTCAGAATGAATTTAATAATGTGGACGTCATGTCATTGACCCATGTATGCTCTTTAGCGGTATATCCACTGATACAAGGCGCAGATGTGTGTGTGCGCGCGCGTGTGTGTGTGTGTGTGTGTGTGTGTCAGCGCTGCCCTTCCACTTATCCTCCTCACATGTGTTTCCCATTCTCTCCGTCTCCTCATGTCCTGCTGAATCTCTCAGCAGGAAGGCTATTGATGGAGTGCTGACCTGCTGGCTACATACCAGCGAGAAGACAGGGAGGAGGAGTGTGCCAAGACACACACACACACACACACACACACACACACACACACACGCATACGTTGGAGTGGTCATCCAAGCCTGGAGCACAAAATCTGAAGCCTGAATACTGACAGGTGGAGTTGGATAGGCTTTTCTCTCTCTCTCTCTCCGAGTGTGTGTGTGTGTATGTGTGTGTGTGTGTGTGTGTGTGTGTGTGTGTAATGTATTGGAAGGTATTGGCAGCTGGCCCAGGGTGGCAGATCAGTTTCGTAGCCTGGGAGAGATGAGAAAGGGGGTGTGTTTCAGGAGATCTATAAGGAACAGCTGCTGGATAAAGCTGCTTATTCAGACTTATGCATAAGTTTGGGCACCCCTGCTCAAATTACATGTACTGCTCATTTTCAAAAAGGTAACCCAACGGCTGTGAGGACTTCATCATGCCATATTTGTGCTCAAGTGAAGTACCAGTAATTTCCCTTAAACACTCAAGTTTCCAGACGATGGACCAGTTTGTCTGTAAGTCCTCGTTGTTTCCTGCAGCGGTTGTCTTGGCTCCTTGTCATACAGAATCTAAACAGAACACGACGTCTCCTTCAGCGCAACTGATCCATTTCATCTGAGCTTCAAATGCCATCAGTAACAGCTACAAACTGATAGGAAACGTGCTGGCTAAACCCAAAACACATACGTGAATGCAAACATGCAGGCGCTCATAACACCATTGTTTGTTGTAGTGTGTGATTTTGCCGTGTTTGTTAGTTCGGAGCATCTGGATTGCCCCATCGCTCAAAAAATCCCCATCTTTGAACAGTTCTCAAGTTTACAAATCCACCAATCTTTAGTCCTAAACACACAGCACCGACAGGATAAACCGAACCCGACCGCAACATTTAACACCGAGGCTTTCGCCCCACACTGCCCGGATGCCAAACAGAATGAGGTTCACCTCGCATTTGCCGAAATGGAGGAGGTGCGTGCGCGTTCGTGCACATATGGTGACAGCATGTGCACTCGTACCTTTCATTAATGCGGTTTGATTTCCGGTGAGAAGCTGCGGTTCTGGCTTCTGATCTTAGCGTCCGTGTGTGTGGGGTGAATGTTAAGATAATGAGGTGATAAATAACACCGGGGTGAGCGTACAAACCCTCAGTTAACACATCAAAGGGTGTGTTTTCTCAAAGTCTTCAATAGTACTGAATCACTGGAGGCCTTAATATCATCTCAACAGTACTTCTACTGCTCCATCTTGTCTGAGTTTCAGTCCAGGAATAATCGGTCCTCGTAAACTTCACCTCCAGTGTTTGCGTGCCTTCATATATGAATCTTTTCTATCCACACTCAGTCTTCATAAATGCTGGAAAAATGCATCCATAGATTATTATTCATATTTTACACTAAACTACTTCCAGCACAGTCACCAGTAGGATAATTTACAGTAAAAAATGGTACAATTGGGGACGGCCGTGCAGCGGTTAAAGCAGTTGCCTCGTCTCAGCGCAGCTGATATGTGTGGGGTTTGGCTGTTCTCATGCCTGCACTCTGGTACTCCTAAGGTTTCGTCCCCCATTCCAAAAGGCATGTATTACGCCGAGGAGCAGACAATTTTTTTAAATCTTGTGGGGACATTTTACTTTACTTTAACAAAAATGGCAGTTTTCTTTAAAAAAACGATAAAAGGCGTCTGCTTTTGGTGTCTGAGGTTAAGATTGGGGTTGGAGGTAGGTGTAGGAGCATCATTCATAATCGCAAAAAGTTACAATTAGTTGAAAACAGGCCAAATAAAGCCAAATGTTTTGAATAGGAGGACCTGGCAATCATACATGTATTAGGTCATTAAACTGTGCCATGCGCCTTGTCTAGGGTTGGTTCATGCCTTCTGCCCTGTGCTAATAGTTACACCTGAGTCCCTGTGACCCTTAAGTGGATTAAGCAGCTTATAAATGAATGTTATTCATAGTAATTACTGTTATTAACACTGTATGTAAGAGAGAGAGAGAGAGAGAGAGAGAGATGGTAATAAAGTACTATAATACTATATTACTGTACTTTAATATTATTTATCGATCTATCAAGATAGATAGATAGATAGTATAAATAATATTATAGTACTTTAATACTAAGTTCGTATTTCATATATATGAAACAAAATGCTGAATTTACGCTCCAATTTAGCGCCACTGTGCAGCAATACAGTGAAAGTATTAAATACTAATACTGATAAGACAAATCTTTCTAGTAAACAAATGAGCTAAAATCCTGCTTATCAGACTTACATTAATCCCAGCTTATGTCCAATGTAAATATCTGACGCGGCTAGCTCAATCACCCCGGGAACCATGACAACTAAACAAGTGCTCTTATGCAAATGAGAGAAAAATGCAGAGAAGGCAAAAAAATTAAAAGCCCAGACAATCGGGGGAAAAGAACAAAAGGACAAAAAAGGCATGTGCAAAACGGAAAAAGAGCACAATAGGAAATCCAAGTGAAATGAGCTGACAGGACGATGTGCTGCTGTTTGGTGTAATTAGTATTCCCATTTCCACGTTCATTCTGTCTTTCAAAGCGTTTCTCCACCTTCCTCTTCTGAGTAACTATCCATCCATCATGACTTACCCATCTTTAACAGACTGGCTACTTACAGTCAGTTGCATGTGACAGCGGCACTTGGGTAATCCTAATTGTAATAACAACCAAGGTTTTTGCTCTCTTAGACTCGAATGTGGCATACATCATTTTAAATCGCATTTTAATCCAAACCAGTACTGTTATTTTTGGCAGTCTAGTCATTACAATACAGTAGAATCGCTTGGATAACCTGGGTAATGCATAAATCCAGCTGAATTGGTATATTGAGAAAGATAGTTCACATCATGTAGGATAAGAGTTACTCTTTCTTTGCATGCTTCTTGTTATTTTAGCTCCAGAACAAACTAAAACCATATTGGCCGAACAAAAAATAAATCATTTTTGTGACCAGTATATAAATCTTACATTGATTACAATAAAGATATTATATCGAGAACATATTAATAGTGGAAAAGTTTGTAATATGAATTTTAGCGCATATCATCCACTCCTACATACTGGTCACATTATTAAACATCAACCTGAAGCGTACAATTTGGAAAAAGTGTGGGACCGTGGCAGACTTGCGCTTTATGTAATAGACTTTGGACCAGAAGGCCCAGGGCTTCTGTCAAGTTACCATACTTGGGTCCTTTAGCAAGGCCCTTAACCCACAACTGCTTGGACTGTAAAACTATATCAGGCTGGTCTGGATAAGAGCGTCTGCTAAATGAGAAAAACATAAATGCAATCATTTTATTCATGACAGAGCAGTTCCTAATACAATTCCTAGCCATTTCACTGACCTAAAGTCATAGTAGGAGCTGCCAGGAGCTGACCATAGTTACATGGGTTAAGGTTTCGAATTGATAATTCAGTGAATCAGTCACACCATTTGTACTTGAACCCCACCTGTTACATGCTCTGGTATAGCCACACTTGTGAAAGGTGTTACGGTGTGTAGTTGTCCCAAACACAATTTCCTTTGACCGCTATTAAAACAAAGGGCTGTTCAAAGTGCTGGAGAAAGACACAAAGTCTGCCAGGGAAGTTAATGACTCCACCAACACGTGAATATCTCGAGGATAAGAGTGAACCCTGGTGACCCTGGTGCGGCGCATCTGTGTGTTTATGACGGCTGGCCCTTAAAGTCACTTGTAAACCTTAATGGCCCTTTGCAGCTTCTTTTCTGCTCCATTTGCACAATGTCTCTAATCGAGACTATGCTTAAACATTAACTCGAAAAACTGACGGAAATTCCAAAATTATAATAAAATGCCTCGTTACAGAAAATGGGGACTTTAGGTTCCAGCATTTACCTATTCTCTCAGAACGCTAATTAGTTAAAGCGCTGTACACAGCATCTGCCAGCATCTCTGGAGTCGTCTCTGACATTACACCTTCATTGTGTCTTAATGAAGGCCTACAGCGCAAAAGAGGAGGTCTAAGTGCTCCTCCCCAAGTGGATTTTAATTAATCATTTGTTAACGGCTTTTGGGAATCGCACCGTGTTTATAAGAGGGTGTTTACTGGATGGGTGAAGTTGAGTGGCTGCTTCTGAACGGGGTGCACATGCAGGAAATTAATAAAGGAAAACAAAACGAGGGATCATTTCCAACGGCGCTCTTTGGACTTAGAATTTCCCTGTTTCCTCTAATAAAGGTGTGATGACCGTAACATTTTATTGGCCTCTCTGAGGAAACCAGGGGTCACAATGGTAAAAACTTTGGTCATGGGGAAAGTCATATCCTAAGTTTAACGATATCCCACCCATATGTACATTTATAGTAGTCATTCGAACCATGTGCACTTGGGTGGCTCACCAGTCTAGCCCATCACTGCATGAACCTGAGTTTGAGTCCCAGCAGTGCCATCCCTCCAGGTCAAGTGTCACATGCAGGCATGACTGGCTGTGTCTGAGGGGAAAGAATGTACAAAAGTTGGAAAAGGTTAGGAAGGATACCAAAAAAATCCTAAGCCTTTCCAAGGCAATCCCACAGAATATTGTACGCAGCATTATGAAGAAACCAACCAAAATGCACTATAGACAAAGGTTTGTGGACACCCCTTCTACTTATTGAGCTCTTCTATTTTAGCATCCTTTCTGGAGTCTCCACAGGCAGTGACTGCACTGCTGTCCCTAAACAGAGTACATAGTCAATTGGCTTACCCACTTCGATTAATTGGCTGGTTTGCACATAAACTAGATCCCAGTTACACCAGGCACCTTAAACATGCACCAAAATACTAAAAGGGATCATTGGCAGTCAAACCTTAGAAGCTGGCCTCACAATTGTTTCAAAATGTCGTTGAAAGCCGACTTTAGAAGAACTTCAGAAGGTATCAGCAAACTCCATACTAATACCCAT
>JAVSBV010159068.1:0-14664 GCA_033117975.1 Parotocinclus spilosoma
ATTGACATTTGCCATCTCCACATCATTGCATTCAGTTTTTATTCACAATTTGTTTAGTGTCCCAACTTTTTTGGAATTTTAGTATTTTTAAAAAAGCTCAAAAACATTTAAAAGAAAAAACTAAGCAGCTTCTTAGGCTACAGTGGAAAAACATTTACTTTGACATCCCCTTACATTTGAGCAATACCAGCTTCATCAGGTTGCCAAGTTGACCTTTCTAAAGTTAGAAGATGCTTGATCTGAAATAGTCTATTTAGAAGGGCAGCAGTCGATAATATATCCAGAGAATCAAATTGCATGATTTTTATATAAATAATATAAATATGCATTTTATTGCATATTTAAACACAGTTTTTCACAGTCGTTTTGGTACATTTCTCAGATCAGAACTGAAAATTTCAAAACTACCTGTTCAGTCTTCAAATCACTGTGTCACTTGTGCACATCAAAAAAAGCAGTTTCTCATTTATTTGAACAAGTTTCTCATTTATTTGAACAAACGCTTTGGTACATCCATGCAAATGATTAAATGCAATTATCTGCTGTTTCAAATATTATCAATGTTTATACTTATGTCATGTTGATAAACATGTATTATTTGGATCTCTGTTGACTTGTCACCCCCCACAACGTTAAAGCATCAGTTCATCGCATACATTTTTACATACAAAATGGTTGAACAAGTTGTCATAATATGTCAAGCATATTTACATACATTTCCATTAGACATTTTTGTTGACCACATTTGCTGTTACAGTTGATGTTCGAGGAAAACGGGGCGAGAACATATAACCATGGGTGCTGTTATCTGTGAAAATGGTGTGCTAATGCATATTCCCATTCTTGGGCCTTACAATACAGAGGATCTTGTCACCTTTTTAGACACTCTCTACAGGGATCTCATCCCTGAACAAGAGAGGGGTCAGACTGGAGATGACTTGCCAAAGTACATCATAGTTTGGGACAATGTCAGTTTCCATCGCTTCTACATCATCAGGCAATGGTTTGCGTCCCACAGTAGGAAGCTGGAGGAAGATGGAGTTCCTACCACCCTACTCCCCATTCCTTAACCCCATTGAGGATTTCTTTTCAGCATGGAGATGGAAAGTATATAATCGCCTGAGACATATACAGACGACCCTTCTGGCTGCATTTACAGATGAATCAGATGAATTATATGTATATAATGCAGATTTTTACTTCTATTATAATTCCCAAGACCTCAGCCTGTTAAAGTAAACAGATGTTGATTGGATTGATGTTAAATTTTACAATGTACTATAATAACAATATATTAGAAGATTTGGAGATTATAAGTACATATTGTACAAACTACAAAAGTAAAACTGGTTGTGTAATTACAAGTTCCCATCTAAACAGAAGAAAGTAGAGAACACTGAGATAATGTTGAAAAGAAACACGAATGTGAAAGAAGGAGTCAAATTACCTCTGCTTGGGATTCTATTCCCTGCTGAATTTATGGGCCTGCAATGCATTTTCCTGCTGACTCCAGTTTCTGCAGTCTAATACCCTTCCCAAAACAAACACAACTGTAGACACTCCTCTAGGACGGTGGCTTACTTTGGGCCCCTACCCAGTTTTTCCCCACACATCACTATTTATAAATTATGATGACCAAAGTCATCATACCATTTATTTTTCTGACTTTTTATTTTGCAAGAACATTGGCCACCAACATCAGTTATTGCCTCATATGGTTTTCATTATGATTATTGAGCTTTGTAAGATAAAAATGTTTGGTAGATAATTTCTCTAGCCGATTTCTGAAAAAGGAATTATGCCTCAACTAGTAGAACCTTTCAGTTTCAAAATGAATAAAACACTTATTGTGGGAACTGTGGGAAACTTATAAAAATGACTGCTGTGAAACATGGTCCTTAACCCATAAACCAGATCAAAACCATTCAAATCCAAAAAAACATAAATTTACCAAAAAAGCAACCACAAAAAAATATTTTTGCAACCTTTTTATTTCTCTTAATATACATATACAGATTATAGCTGATGGTAAGTATGACTATGGTAATGCAAACCACTTACATGTGCTATGTGTGAAATAACTAGAAGAAATAAAAAAGCACATAAATCTAAAATTCCAATCCTTCTAATCTAGAAGTCGTAATTTAAATAAACTGTTAACATTTTTGGGTATTGCCTATACGCAGACTGTAGGTTGCCAACATGGCAAAAAGGGGAGAGCTATGAGCACAGCGGTGTTATGCAGTACAATCAATATAGGGCTGATTAGTAAGCAGAAAAACGCTCAGTAATATTTGCCTAGCGTTAGTATTGAAGCAGTTCTGTGAGCAGATATGATTTACATAGGCATGTGTATGCTTGTGTGTTGCTCTCATACACTCGCCAGGTCACGTGGATTTAGTACCTTTCCAATGAAGAGAAGTGCTCCCGATGGTTCATCACGAATCAGGAAGATAAAGGGGTGGTCCACCTGATAGGAAAGGGCCAGGGATTGACCATTGGTAGGCTGATTGGTACTGGTATACTGGCTACCCTCTGGAACTGTCTCCATGACGACCTTGTGACGGACTGCACTCAGTTTGACTGGTTGAGTTGTGATCTTGATAAGATCCGTCTCTGCTAGCCACTCCGACAACCCTAATAATAATAATATTAATAATAATACCAATAGGTTACACTTCTGTAGCGCCTTTCACAGAACCAAAGGTCCAAGTTTACTGGACATCATTTACATATACATGGATAACATTACACACAACTAGAAGGGAAAGCAAAGGAAAAGTAAAACAAGTACAGATGAGTTTTTAGTAAAGTTTTAAATTCAGAAAGAAAAGTAGTTGATCGAAGAGAGAAAGGAAGAGAGTTCCAGATCAAGGGGACGGCAACTCTGAATGACCGAAGGATCATTGCCAGGTTCCACTTTAAGTTTCCCCTTAAATACAAACCAAATAAAATTTTCCCTTACCAAAGGGATTTAATTAAGTGTGTTGCAGAAAATCCCTCAAATGTTTCACTTAACACTTAACCTTCCTTAAAGGTCAAGTCAAGTCAAAGTTATTTATGTAGCACTTTTTACAATCGTTTCTTACCTCAAAGCAGCTTTACAATATAAAAGGCCAATCCCAAATTAAGCAAGCCTAGGGTGACAGTGTCAAGGAAAAACTCCATGAATATAGAAGGAAGAAACCTTGGGAGGACCAAGACAGGGAAAACAGTAAAAGTATTTCCAGTATTTACTGCGGTGACTAAGGATTTGTCACCCTAACGTTTCAGTTTCTATGACAACGTTTCTACAGCGTAAAAAATGTTTAGTGAACAGTGCTGTTTGAGAGCTGCCTTAACAGTTTTTAAACCAAAATGGAAAATAGTGGAGACAACAAGAAAACTAAATATTTAAAAATTGTCATTAAAAAGTTAAACATGACGGCAACAACGATAAGAATAAAACATCAACCTCACCTAGTTCTCAGTAATATCGACCATGTAATAACAACATCAACAACAATAATATTAATTATAAATGTATTATAGCTATTATTGTTTTATCTTATTGTTTCTTTTTATTGCATTTGTTAGTACAGATAAGGTTTTGTGTCTCTTAAATAGTTTAAATAACCACCATAAAAGAAAATTTATCATTTTCTACAACACAATTAACTTTAAGAGATGTTTAAGGCTAGTCTAAGGGGACAAACTCACACTACATGCAAACTCCACACAGGCAGAGTCTGAGGTCGGGATCAAACCGGGGGCAAAAGAGCTGTGAAGTGACAACGTTACTAACTGCACCACCATGCTGCCCCTGAGCTATATATTATTCCTGTAGTATTTTATTTACAACAAAAAGATCACAGGATTAAACAAAAAGAAATCTGAAGATTGTAGTGGTCTTCATAAAAGAAAATCTGAACAAGCCCAATTCCAGTTTCATAAAAAGAAAGTTGTATGGAGAGATGTAATGATCCAGCCTAGAAGAGGTAATTGTCCCTCCCACACAATAAAACTGTTGAAACACAATACATAATGATAATTATGAGAATGAAACTTAGACAACCCTTGCAGAATTCTGCATGACTTTGGTATAACTAAATCTATAATTAGATTCAACCTCCATTGCAACAAATGGCCTGGCAGACAGTCAAGAAAAAGCCCTTTCCTTTCACAATGTGTTGGACTTGTTGGACAACTTGTTGGTCACTACTGAACTAAATAAACAAAAAAGATAGTTTAGCATAAAGACAAGTTTCGTTGCACAGAACGTAACTTCCAATGTAATGTAATCTGCATGGTTGATGTGCTGTTTTTATTTTAAGACCCTCTTAGTATCCTTATAGGGTACATGACATACAACTCCAATTCCAATGAAGTTGGGGCGTTGTGTAAAACATGAATAAAAACAGAATACAATGATCTGCAAATCCTTTCCAACCCATATTCAATTGAATAAACTACAAAGACAAGATATTTCATGTTAAAACTGACAAACTTTATTGTTTTTGCAAATTTGGAATTTGATGCCTGCAACAAACATTCCAAAGAAGTTGAGATGGGGGAATGTTTACCACTGTGTTACATCAACATTCCTTTTAACAACACTCAATATGTGTTTGGGAACTGAGGAAACAAATTGTTGAAGCTTTCTATGTGAATCCTTTTCCATTCTCAGTTGCTCAACAGTCCGGGGTCTCCATTGTCGTATTTTGCACTTCATAATGCACTACATATTTTTAATGGGAGACAGGGCCTTTTCTGGACTGCAGGAGGGCCAGTCTAATACCCTCACTATGTTACTACAAAGCCACGCTGTTGTAACACGTGCAAAATGTGTCTTGGCATTGTCTTGCTAAAATAAACAGGGACGTCCCTGAAGAAGACAGTGCTTGGATGGCAGTATGTACCTCCGAAAATCTGTATGTACATTTTAACATTAATAGTGCCTTTACAGATGTGCAAGTTACCTATACCATTGGCACTAACACAGGTTTTTGAACTTTGAGCTTATGACAATCTGGACAGTTATTTTCCTCTTTGGCCCAGAGGACACGACGTCCATGATTTACAAAAAAATTTTAAATAAGGACTCGTCAGACCACACGGCACTTTTCCACTTTGCGCCAGTCCATCTTAGATGAACTTGAGCCCGTCGTCATTTCTGTGTGTTGTTGATATATGGCTTTCGCTTTGCATGGTAGAGTTTTAACTTGCACTTGTAGATGGAAAGATGAACTGTGTTGGCTGACAATGGTTTTCTGAAGTGTTCCTGAGCCCATGTGGTAATATCCACTACAGAATGATTTTGGACCTCAGGGATCGAAGCTTACAAGCATTCAATGTTGTTTTTTGTACTTGCCGCTTACTTGCAGAGATTTATCCAGATTCTCTGAATCTTTTGATGATATTATGGACTGTAGATGACAAAATTCCTTGCAATTGCACAATAAGAAATGTTGTTCTTAAACTGTTGTACTGTTGTGCTCATGCAGTTGTTTACAAAGTGGTGAACTTCGCTCCATCCTTGCTTGTGAACAACTGAGCCTTTCGGGATGCTTGCTTTATACCCATCATGACAGAGCATGTTCTAAACAGGCGTTTTTTAAGCATTCCTCAACTTTTCCAGTTTTTTGTTGCCCCCTTGTCCTATCTCTTTTGGAATGTGTTGCAGGCATCAAATTCCAAATGAGTGAATATTTGCAAAAAACAACACATTTAATCCAACCATTAAACATCTTGTCCTTGAAGTGTATTCAATTAAATATGGGTTGAAGAGGATATCATCATATTCCGTTTTTTATTATGTTTTATGCGACATCCCAAACTTCATTGGAAATGGGGTTGTAACTTACATTTAATCCTTTCACAGAGGCTTTTATCCAGAGTAACTTATAACTGACACACAACTATATTGTACAGTCCAAGTGGCAGCAGGTGGGATTGACCGCAGTACTCAGGTACCCTGACCATTGCTTTGAGTTTGCCTTTTCAGGAAGACAATAACCCAAAACAAACATCCAAACCCACACAAAATGGTTCAGTGACTACAGAGCCAAGCTTTTGACATGGCCACACCGGTTCCCTAAACTAGCCAACATTAAAAACCTGTGGAGGTAGTTGTGAGTGAGGGTCTACAGAGAAACTTGAAGGATATGGAGAGATTCTGTTTTGAAAAGCCTAGATAAAATTGCTCTGTATTCTAAAATGTAATTAAGTTTCAAGTTTGAAGTTTTGATTTTGGATATGGTATTTAATAATTTGCTCAAACGACAGCAATCTGCAAACAATGCCAGAAATTGGCTGCCATTAACGACAGCTCGACAACTAACTTAATTCCCTGTGAATTAATTATCTGAACTAAGCACCTTACAGAACATTGATTATGACAAGTGTTGTGAAAGACACACTGTCAATTCAGGCAGTGGACATGGGTTCAAACATTTTAAATATTGAATATTTTCGACCAAGAATATATACTCCCAAAGATTCGTCTTATCGTCACTGATAAAATCCCAGAAAATATTGAGATAATTTTGTAAATATTGCACATCCCTAGCTTCTTCAGTAGTGGTTCTATTTTGACAGTATTGCACATTAAAACTGGAATCAGGAATTATTTCTTAAAATTTCTGTTGGTGGTGATCATGCTAAAATGTATTATTTGCCCTATTGTTGGCCATTTATTGCAGAATGTACTGGACATGGTGAATGACGCTTGTGCCTTACCAATTTCGGAGAGGGGTTTAAGCAGATCCGAGTTGTGGCTGAGCTTTAGTACAGGAAGGGTAAGCTGCACCTGCACTGGATGCAGAGTATTGGCCAGGTCCTGCACAAACTCTGCTGTCAGTGCTTCTTCTATCAAAGTTAAGTTCTTAGTCACCTCATCTGGCAAGAAGAAGTACATGCTCACTCCATCCTCCATGGGCACTTGTGCTATCTGTAGTGAAATACAGACTGAGAATGAGATCAATCAGCTTAATCATGACATTTACACACTTTTGAGTGTACATGCATACATTCCAAAATATATCTATGGCCATCACCATTTATAACTATGATTTTACTCCTAAGATAAGTTCACAATCCACATTATTAATGTTTAACTGCATCATGTCACCCCTATAAAAACATTTTTAAATGACAAAATCACGTTGGTCAGAATAATACAATGCAAAAACAATTCATAGAGTACCATCAGTGAGCTACTGTCTGTGTAATAGGAGTGCCCCTAATTTTACCGTGCAGCCAAGGTCTGAGTCGATTCCCAATTTCACTGGGTAATGCGCTTCATGCATCATGGCAACTCGAGTTGGTGCCCCTCCTTCCACCTTAAACTCCCCCATCTTACCGGCCTGGCTGAATCTGGTTATCCACTTCCCTAGAATCAAATCCCACTTCTAAGTTTATTTCTGTAATATCATTATAATATTACATAAATTTAAATAGATAATAAAACACCAAACATATTAGGAGATTATACTATTTGGTTTAGTTCTGTCAGTATGGTGATAAACTCTGGTCTGCTTTTGCTACAACAGACCCAGCCCTCTGGACTTGAGGGAATCCTGAAGCACATGCACTCGCACACACATATACACACTTACACACTTTAGAACTACCAATTAACCTAACACACATCTGTGGTGGAGGAAACGGGCATGCCTGGAGTAAACCCATGCAAATACAGGGATGACATGCAAACTCCACACTAAACTTGGGTCGGAATCTTAGAGCTTTGAGACTACAGTTCTAACCACTGTGTCTCCCTGAAATGAAAGTGACTGAAAGACAAGACTGTTAACCTTTAAAATGGGCTGCTCCCACAGGCACCACTGACGGATTACGCGGAAGGGCAGCAGTAAGGACACGATCCACTTTGCCTCCCGTTTTCTGCCTGAACCAGTCATTGATTGGCTTGAGTTCCCGAGTCCCACCCATGACAGTTTGGGGACGCTCTCCATACTGCTTTTCAACAGAGTTCAAGAACGCCATGTTAGGCTGTAGTCCTTAAGAGAAAAATAAACACAGAAAAGGAACATGAACAAAAAGCAGACTGCAAATTTAAGTCAACCTCACAACCTCTAGATCTGTTGTTGTTAGCAGTGCCTCTAGAATCAAGTACAGATATGTCGTAAAACAGTCATGTCGTAGTCATTTCAATATTGACGATACATATTAAATATTGGTTTCAGTATTATCCATGGTTTTATTAATACACAGCAAGTCTTGTAATGTATATGGAGGACTACGTTAACTATAAATTTTAGAGTTGAGAAACACTCACTCCTGGCCACTAGGATTCGCTCAACTGAGCTGAAGCCTTTGGTAGAGGATCTGAGGGAAGTTAGCAGGTCCCGGAGGGTGGCATGAAGCTGTGTGTCCTGCAAGTTGTGGTAGCGCAAGACGCGGTGCAGCTTCTTTTCCGCACGCTCAGATGCTCCTAAGACAGCACATACACATTATCACCAAGTGATGGTGGTACATAGTGATAGGGAAATCTGAAATTGTTATATGGAATGTCATGTGGAAAAGCACCTTCATACTTAAGTCTAGCGCAGACTTAAGACAGATTAACTTTATTCTCTTTATAAGATACACATCTTTTCACATTGATTGTCCATTTGATAAATTCCAATTAGATTATACAGTAAATACACTGCTCACAAAATTAGGGGATATCTCACAATGAATACGACGTGAATTAAGAAGCCTCTTATTTAATAAGAGCATCAAAAAACAAACGACAGGTCAAAGAAGTCTGTTCTATAATACAAATGAGATGCAAAAACACGCTTTTATTTAACTGGTGAAAATGCACTATATAAAAGGCTAAAAGTGCTGGAGTATTTGAACGTTCCCTGATCTTGAAAGTGCACATCCTGCAATTTCCCAACCCTTGCAATGCAACACGATTTGCCTAAATGTGAAGCTTGGAGAGCCAAAGGACGTCTTGAAGCTGGTCAAACACAGACAAGAGTGGCAACATCACTTGGAAAATCCCAAAGCGTGATTTAGCAGACTGTGGAATCGCTTTTAAGATACTGGAACAGAGTGATGTCTGGGGCAGGGTCGCCTCAGGGTAGCCTGATAATCATCGTGTCCTGATCTGGCATGAACGAGGAACATGGGAGAATCCACACTTCATGTGGAATCATGGTTTGGGCTGGCCTTAGCACTGGTGATCATAGCGAACTTCATGCCATCAGAAGTGTGGCACCAGTTTGACATGCTTCTGTTTGCCCCCATAAATATATCACTTGCTACTCAATCACAATAATTCAGTTTACATCTGCATAAAAAATAATTTTATTTTACATTTAATTTGCTTTTCTGATTATCTTGTATAATAAAATAAAATTAAATGCTTAATTTTTATCGCTTCTTCTTCATCCATCCATCCCTTATCTTCCGCTAAATACTCATGGGGTCGTGGGGCAGCCGGTGCCCATCCGGCAACAGGGCAGGAACAACCCTAGATGGGCCACCAATCCATCATAGGGCACACACACACACAGTCGCACACACAGTCACACACTAAGGGCCACTTTATAGAGACCAATTAACCTAACACGCATGTCTTTGGACTGTGGAGGAAACCGGAGTACCAGGAGTAAACCAATCCACACACCACATAGTACCTGATCTGTGGGGTTCTGACCACTAGAGAACAGTAACACAGAATGTAGAGAAACAGATTGACTACAGTCTGTAATTGTAGAACTACAGTTGTAGTGCTTCTATATGGTATGTGGAACTGAAGAAAATTGAGGAAACAAGGAAGTGTACTTAATTTAGTGGGCAATAAGTGTATAAATACAAAATTAAAATAAGTTAGTAAACTCGTTCCTAACTTCTAAAACTGCCATTTATTTGTGTGAGCCTTTGCTTTCAGTATCCTGTGTGATCTCCTTGTGCAGTAATAACCGCAACTCATCATTTCTGCCTACAGCTAATCAGTGCTTCACATTGGCTTGGAAGTTATTTAGCCCATTCCTCCATACAAAACATATATGATATACTGCTGGACTTCCTCACATGAACTGCTACCATGACATTTATATTAAAGTCAGGATTCTGACACAGTCATGCTCAAATAATTTTATTGTTCTTTAGCCATTACTTGGTGGTCATAATGACTTGTGTGTCTAGGGTTGTTGTCCTGACCATTGAAGAACAGAGTGAAAAGGAGCAGAGGATCAAAGTATAACAAACAATATATGAACTACAGCATTAATTTTAGCTCTACAAACTGTACAGATATAGTAAGTGGGGCTGATAAAATGAACAAATGAACGTAGAAAATCAGGAGAATGTTTTAATGATTAGTGTTTGTGAGTATACTAGAGCTCACAGATGGGGGATTGTAGCAAAAACATGAAACCTGTTAAACTAATGGTTGAAAAATACCATAGACTGGAGTTACTCAAATCCGGCGCAAAGATATCCGGTGAATCTGTGCACATGAGTTTCAACTATATGCAGCCATATTAGTGGTCACTTTGTTTTTATTAGCATTATCATCATTAGCTCACTCTCAGTTCTGTAGTGCATGGCTGTTAGCATTAGCATGACACGTATTAGAAGTATGTATTGTTTAGAAAATATAAGGAATTAAGCAACACTGTAACAGGTTAAAAAACTCCCTATTCTAGTCATATTCTCATTAAACATGGCATTTAAATTGGGCTTTAATTTGTTTATAAACAGTAATGCATAAATAGAAACATAAAATTCCTAGATGCAGTGCTCACCCATAGAGAGCTGAGTGAAAACGGTAGAGATGCTCATGGGAGACAGGAGGACGCTGGCCTTTGGGTCACTGGCAGCCAATTTCCGGAAAAGGTTGTAGCCAAAATCGGAGGCCGCTGCTGCCAGCTTAGTACGTGGCGTAGTGAAAAGATCGACAGACTCCTCCTCAGCTGCACCATCCTCTGTTTCTGACTGAAATATGAGTTGCAGGTTTTTTGATACTTTGCGAGGAGGTATATGACGTATAAGACTGAGGCTAAAGGCAGGGGGACTTACCAGTTGAGCATGTGATAGGGTGAGAAGACCCAACAGACACAGCAGCAAGCCTGTCTTCCTCATCCTGAGAGAAATACAGAGAAGCTATACACCTGAGTGCATTAACATGCCACAAGTACACACTGCCCAGCCAAACACTGAATCTGTAATTAAGTTGTGTTATTTCTCAGTTAACATCCACATGAATGCCTGGGTTGCCGAGTACTACCCAGAGTATCACAGTCCCTCCACCAGCTTGTCTTCTTCCCACAGTGCATTCATTTCCCCAGTTGCACATTTAAATGTTGCACATGTACGCAACAGTCTATGAATACACAACATGACTCATCAGAATAGGTGACCTACCTCCAGCCCCAAGGCACGTTGCGTTATGTATACACAGCTGGAGGTTTGCAGTATATATCACAGCTGGAGGTTTGCACAAAGAATTTCACTCTATGTTGTACATGTATAACAATACACGTGACAATAAAAAAGTCTAAGTCACACTTCTCCCGTTAGCAGTACTGAACATTTCTGTGACCTGTACCACAGTAGTTCCTCTGTCCATTTTAAACGGACAGGCAGGATTCGTTTTTTGCACATAGTTGAGCCTTGAGTTCAAAACCATGGATCCAGTTTGTAGTTCGTCCCTCCTTGGACCATTGTCGGTAGATACTCACCACTGCTGACCAGGAGCCTCCCACAAGCCTTGCTGCTAGGCAGTGCTCCAGCCCGGTCATCTGGTCATAATAATCTTTAACTTATAAAAGTTGCTTTGCTCTTTACCCCCTAACATTTCTCCCACATCCACATATCGACTATGAGTTCTGACTGTTTACTTACTGTCTAATATATTCCAGAGCCTAATGCATGCTGTAATAACAAGATAATCAATGTTATTTGTTATTTTGTTATATAACCTGCATGTTTTGGCTGAATCACTGACTCTCAGTTCTTTCATCAACTGGATTGCAAACACAACAACAAGAATTACTTATGGACAATGCACATCATACAGTACCACACACCAGTCGGTAGTGATAACAGTGTTTGTAATAAAGATAAACTGTGATAAAGTGTGATAATTTCTATATTAAAAAGGTAAGCAATTACTATAGGAATAATATGTCTCTGCACATATGTTACAAAGCACACAACCACTTTCTCCCTCTCTTTTTCATCAGGGCCCCTGTTATAACAGCACATCTGGTTGTCATTGAGGCCATCACAGAAACAAGCCACGTCCCAGTCTCATCCACCCAACCCAACCCAACATAACCCAACCAAGGCGTTCCCCTACTCCACTACTCTCAACAGTCTCAAAATTCCAATACCACAGAATCGTATAAATGTGATTGTTAAAATGTTTTACCTTTGAAAGGCAATAACAGACTTCTGAAAGCAAGATTAGATAGATTGAAATCCTTAAATCACCATAATGAAGTTTGATTGTTGTTTTGTGGCTCCAATTGTTATTTTGTCTTAGAGTAAACAAGCATAGTAGTTATCCATGCTATAACAATAATAATAATAATAATAATAATAATAATAACAATAATAATAATGGCTTTTAATAATAAATAGGTAGTAATTACATAGATAAAAATAGCTGTTACATTACCTACACAAACAGACAAACTTTTTGCAAAAGTGTATTTGCCTTACTAAAATAATACAAATAAAAGGTATTAAATGACCAAATTGCTATAATATTTTGAAAACTACCCTCTTTTAAACAGACCACATTAATGCAGAGGAAAAATAAACTACATGCAAATCTTGAGTGCCTGAAACAGAGGTACGTTTTCTGAGGGTGTGGATCTATAAGTGCATTGGTTCACTTATAACTAAGTAATAACTAAACACTTTTTTTTGCTATTATGAAAGATTATTTTAGGTATTGATATCACCACAGAAAATCGGGAATTAATAAAAAGCAACATAAAACAGATAGTTGTAACGGAAGAAAAAGCCTATCTTCAACAAAAGCAACCTAACCACAAACACAAACAGCTCTCGTGCTAAAAATAATCTGTTACTTAAACTTTTACTCAGTAAAAATTATTAATACTAACCTGTTTTCCACTCCAGTATTGCCTGCGCCTCCTGAATGCACCGCTATCTCCTGAGCTGTGTATTGTGCCGATGGGCGTGATTCGTTCTTTTCTAAAGACTCGTTTAGGAATCGATTCTCAAGCTTGAGAGAATCGAATCATTTAACCAATTGCACCATTGACATTTTCTGTATCTTTGCTTCATAACGGCAAAGAATGTTTCAAACTAAATATAAGTATTATTTCAGTAAATAAGTAGCGGAATGGGATGTGAGTTTAAATGAATTGTTAGTTTTAGTACATTATTAAAACCTATTAAAATGAGCACATACAAGCAATTTCATTATGTATGCACATTCAATTGCGCCTTAAAAGAAATGTCTAATTCACCCCATAGCAGAATCTCAGTGTATTTTGGAATGTAGACATGGTCAAGATGACATGCTGAAAATCAACTAAGCATCAGAATGGAGAAGAAATGTGATTTAAGTGCATTTAAACATAACATGTTTGTTGTTGCTAGTTGAGCTGGAGCTCTGAGGTGATGGCATTAGCAGCTTGCACCACCATGTTGCCCCTACTACTAATTTAAGTTACTCTAAGAAATACAAATTACTCAAAAGGTTATATACAGTGGATATGGAAAGTATTCAGACCCCTTTAAAAATTCCACTCTTTGTTTCATTGCAGCCATTTGCTAAGATCAAAAAAGTTCATTTTATTTCTCATTAATGTACACTCAGCATCCCATCTTGACAGAAAAAAAACAGACCTGTGGAATTTTTTAAAAATTTATTAAAAAAGAAAAACTGAAATATCATGACCCTTTGCTGTGACACTTATATTTAGCTCAAAAGCTGTCCATTTCTTTCTTGAGATGGTTCTACTCTTTCATTGAAGTCCAGCTGTGTTTAATTGAACTGATTGGACTTGATTAGGAAAGGCAAACACCTGTCTATATAAAACCTCACAGCTCACAGTGCATGTCAAGGCAAATGAAAATCATGAGGTTGAAGGAACTGCCCAACAAGCTTAGAGACAAAATTGCGGTAAGGCACAGATCTGGCCACACATTTTTCATTTTTCACACATTTTTTGCTGTGCCGTTTCTGAACCAGCGCTACAGAGTTGCAGTTCTGAGGCGTACTGTAGTTTCATACAACATCTAGTGGCACGGTGTATAACAGGTGTGTTACTATGATGACGCCCGAGCAGTGTTTTTTGCTACTGGGGGAAAAACGTCATTCTATTGTTTTGGTTAGCCTGCTGGACGATTAGCTGACTGAAATGGCTAGTAGAGAGAACAAGACTGAGCTGGAACAACTAAAATCACCCTCGTATCCATCTTCTGTGTAGGAATATTTCAGTTTCTCAGTCTCAGTTACAACAATGACGGGTAAAGAAAGGTGGACAAAATGGTAACTGTGTGTAAACTTTTGTTGATGTATCGTATCATGTAGCAAAAACAGCAATATGTATCATATTGTGAAATTAGTGTATCGTTTCACCCCTAATATATATATATATATACACACACCGGATTCCAAAAAAGTTGGGACACTAAACAAATTGTGAATAAAAACTGAATGCAATGATGTGGAGGTGCCAACAT
>JAVSBV010159078.1:0-14664 GCA_033117975.1 Parotocinclus spilosoma
ATAACATTACATGTATATAATAGGATTTGTTTTGGTACTTTAGGATTTGGTCCGAATAAGCGGCTGGTCCCATTAACTGAAAACGACTGCATATTAAAATATGAATATCGGCAATATTTAGAACAATATACTTTGTGTCTTTAGGACGGCCGTTCTTTCTGCCCTTCCTATGACCCTCTTACCGTCTCCTCCCTCAGATACTCGGCTTCCTCTTATCGCATTACAAAATGTCTGCTATTGATCTCCAGGGTTTGGGACTAGAGAGCGAAATTCTGATCTGCTCTGCATGACCATCATAACCACCGTACAGATTCCATAAAAGACATTTTTTTTATTTCGAACCGTGGGCATTTCACACATTGTTTTAAAACAAAAAAAAAAGACTCTAGTCTCTTGCAATTAAAATAATTTCAGTAGCGAGAAATAGAAATCACCAAGTCGTCTCTTATACTGAAATTAAGCACAGTTCGTCAAGCACTGTTTCGGATCAATTCGGGGCTACAGAAATATCTTTGAACATCCCAAAATCCTCGTTTCCTTCGAGGATGATATGAAGGAAGACATGCCGTATATGACGTATGACTGTGCCCTTAGGTGTTTTTGGAATTCAGACTTAATTGTTTGAAGTAGGACTCGAAAGACAGGTTTTACCGATGTTCCAAGTTAGAATTTTTGTCTGAATTTGGGGGTAAAAAAAATGTTTGAGCGGACAGTTAGGTGTCCAAAGAAGATGCAAACTCCAAAGCATGTTCCCAAGCTTATTTGCTGGACAGAACATCGGTCGGGGGATTAAAATAATTTGACACCCTGCCTTTCGAATCCAAAAATAACGAACGATGATCGGGAAGATAGCTGAAGTAGATGACATCCTCAGTGGTTTTTACCTCTACCTACACACTCCATTTCCCTCTTCTTTCTTATTTTTTTACTTTAGATACCGAATTTTGTTTATGTTAAAGCATTTTGTCGCAGTGAGAGAAGTCAGAAGTGGAATTCTAGGAGATTTCTCACCGTCGTTGTCGATAGCGAAGGGGACGTTGGGGGTGATGATGTCGTAGAAGCAGATCTGGCTGTACTGAGGCGAGCAGTCCGCATCCACCGCTTCCACTCGCACAATGCGATCAAAAAGGCGGCCCTCGGGGACGGAGGCCTCGTAACGGCGCTCGACAAACACCGGGGAGAATTCGTTCACGTCGTTGACGCGCACATGCACCGTGGCCCTGCGATGATCAATATTAATAAAGCCGTAATAAATCAATACTTAGGGATATTAATAGTACTGATGGTAGTCTCTTACTTGTGTGATTTCTTGCTGTTCGAACCATCGGGACCTTCTCCACAGTCGTAAGCCTGGATGGTGAAGCTGTGCTCCCTCTGACTCTCACAGTCCAGCGGCTCCTTAGAACGGACCAGACCTTCACCGGTCGAGCGGTCCAGCACCACAGCCTCGAACTGAGCCGCCCCGGAGCCTCCCGGACCGTTATGGACCCGGAACCCACAGATCTCGCCTGAAGGGGGAAGATAAGGGAGGAATCAGAAATCTCAAAAAATGAAATAATGAAAATGTTTAAAGAAGAAATAAGGATAGAAATAAAAAGCAATAAAGGGAGAATATTTAAAGAAAACTGCAGAAATGAAAAATATACGAAAGAAGAAAATCCTAATGAAAAGGAAAGTAAAAAAAGAAAATAAGCAAAAATGCAATTGAAGAGCGACATGAAGGATTAAAGGAAATAAATGAAGAAAGGAAGAAACAAAAATGCAAATAAGAAACAAAGCATTAAAGGAACAATTTTTAAAGAAAATATGAAAAAAGAAAATAAGAGAAGAAAGAAAACGGGGGTTAAAAATGCAAACGTAGAAAGACAGGAAAAAAAAGAAAGAAAAAAGAAAGAAAGCAATGGAAAAGCTAAGGCATGATAAATAAACAAAGGAAAGACGAATCAAAAAGGGGATGATTAAGCAATAAAAATAAACATAATAATGAAATTAAAGAAATGACGAAAGAAACCAAGAAAGGAAAAGGATGCAGTAAGAAAGTCTGAGTGAACAAAAGAAAAAAGCAGGGATGAAATAAAGAAAAAAAAAGAGAATGCAAACAAAAGAACCGAGATAACAAATAAAAAATAACGGATTGAAAAAAGGAAAAAGACCAAAAATAAAAGTGAACTTAATTCAAATGAAGGCACAGAGAAAGAAGGCAGGAAGCAGGGCTCGGGTTCGAGCGCCCTCCTGCTTATCTGTACATGGGCGTGCCCTGTGGGTGGGGCGGGGGGGGGGGGTCGCCCCGCGCAGAAATGGGCAGAAACCAAAGTCCTGTGTAATTGAGCGTAATTGTATGAAGGCTGGTGTGTGTGTGTGTGTGTGTGTGTGTGTGTGTGTGTGTGTGTGTGTGTGTTCGTGCGTGCGTGCGTGCGTGCGTGCGCGGGTGTCTCACTGCCCGGCATGCATTGCCCTTGGGACGACGCACAATCGATGATCAGTTTCTGACCCAGGCAAGCAAAGATTAGGATTCCTGCCAGAACATACAATCCTAAAATGTCAGGTTAAAGGGAAACACCTGTTATCCTAATGCCCCTATTTGGAAACGTTCCTGACTTTTCCACCGCTATTGGGCTCAGTTTGCGCCATTTCTGTTTCTTTAGTGACAATATTGAGGATTCAAAACACTTAGTGTTGTCATTGATTTAAAAAATGGATAGAGCTTGAGACAATACAGCTGTGGAAGGGCTTCAAGTGTTTTGCACTTCAATGGAAAGGGATCTATCAGATACCATTTGGCTAGAGACATGTCTTACTACGCCAATACCACTGATATGGCAGGTGTTAGGTGGAGCAGAATTCCTGGGAAGACCTCACTGTCATTTCACAGTTGAGAATAATTCAACAACAGGGCAGTTTTGCCAGTTACTAGAGTTTGAGGTTTAAAATCAATTTCTTTTAACTAGGGGTGTGGGCTTTTAACAAAAATGGAATTTAGTCCAACTGTATATTTTCAATAATTTGAAGATAAGTTTTATCTTTCAAAATGTGTTTGTAAACATATGTTGTACTAGCTTACTAGCTAGTAAGATAGTAATTGTTGCTTAGTAATGACATCAGTGGAAATAACATTGAAGGAATTTTATTTATTTACTTAGAACTGAAGGAAACCCTGTAGCAGAAGGTTTCTCATTTAGCCACAACAACAGGTTTATGGTCAAGCCAAACATTCAAGCCATTCATTGACAAAGTCATAATTTAAATGTTATTTGTCAATCTGTCTTTAACAGAAACACATTAACAACCATATTTTGCCCATTGGCGTGTTTTAAGCAACATATGTCGTTTCAAATATGAACGTTATCCAAACATAAAATCTGATGATGTAGGCTGCAAGGCTGGAGGTGTCTGTATTTTGTCTTCTTAGTCCAGATTGTTCACTCATTTTTAACATTTTTATCACATGCATTTTTAAGCGCTAGTCTAGTTAGCAGAACGACGCGGTGGTCCATCCTACCTGGCTACGTGTCACATTAAATATGTGAACTTTGTTGCGTGCGTTTGACAGATGGAGTGACAAATTCAGTATGTCAGCTTGCACATAATAATTAAAACAACAATGGAGATATTATCATTCAAATACATACCCAGACCACTGCTCTGTACGTTGCAAGATGTCGATTGTTTTGGGTGCCCTTTGTGATTTTTGCATAGCAACAGATGGGATACAGTCAGGGATTGTGGACGAGGTGGCTATACCTTGCAGCTGATCCTCGCATGCGGTTTGTTTAATTTCCTGTGCATGAGTTACTATTTATCTACTAATGCATTGTTTCTGCAGCATGTCTCCACCCCCACTCAGGCAGCCAGACAGAGATAGATATGGAGACGGAAGCAAAACATGAACATCCTTGTAGAGCGAGCCTGGGATAGAAATGAGATGGCATGAGAGAGGGAGCGAGCGAGCGAGGGATTGCGATATGAGGTAGGGGGAGGGCAAACGACGACAGAGCGCGAGACGCTAGGAGCGAGGCGAGCCTGTAGATGTGGGAGCCTTCAGCCGAGGAGACGCGTGGCGCTGGCATGCTGGAAGATGGTCTCAGTAAGAGGAGAACTGACCGTTGCCTATAATTTAATGTTCAGTAGCTTGGAGTCCGTCCCTATGGGTAATAGATTAGTCTGGGCAATGCTTTTTTTTCCTCTTGCATCTTTCTTTCTCTACACTGAATTCTTTTTCAAGGCTTTGCATTTATCTGTGTGTGAGCATCTATTGCCGACAACAAGCTGCCCTTCTTTATTCTGTTATTTTTCACTCAAACAAGCGAGTGAGCTAGCGAGAGAGAGCGAGAGAGAGAAAGTGAGAGCGAGAGAGCAGGCTGTTGCTGATGAGCACTACACAAGTCCATCCACCTGCTCTGGGATTGCGATACTAATTATTCCTCTGTTGCTTTTTTCAGGGGTGGCCCCTGCAAAGAAAAGCCCCAAGCTGGTAAGTACTGTATTGTATTCTTACTGCCTCGTTGTATTGCTTTCACCTGCTCTTGCTTAGCTTCTCTTCTTCACACTGTGTTTTCGGGGTGGCACGGTGGCCCCGAAAACACAGAGGTCTTCGGTTTGATTCTGACCTCAGACTCCAACTGTGTGGAGTTTGCATGCCCCCCCCCCCATGTCCACGTGGATTTACTCCCACATGGTTTCCTCCCACATTCCAAAAACATGCTCTACGTTGATTGGATGCTCTAAATTTCCCTCCTTGTGTGTTATCGTTACAACCTTGCCCCTGTCAGCGTTGATAGCCGTTGATGATGATGTGACTTTCTAGAAGAAAAATAACACTTTATAAATGAGCATACTATGTTTTCTAGCCAAGGATGAACAAGCAAGAGATAATTAAAGGGGTTTGGATGTTGTCAGCGAGGCATCCTGAGATGCTGTTCTCTTATCTTTGGGAGGAGGGTTTGTTTTCCGTTCCAGGCTTTGAAATGTCTCTAAAGACCTGGTGCTGCTGGATAGACTCCAGAGTGCCTCCTACAGGAGTGTGCTTCAAATCAGCTATATGGTTTTCTTTCCATTCCATTGGATGCTGCTATGTACTATTATGTGAGGTCGTTTTCTTATAATACAGTGCATGTTTGATGATTAGCTTCTCAATCTTTCTTTTATCTCCGTTGGCACATTATTGCAGATTTATTTTTTAAATTTAGCTCTGCTGCGTACAGCAATGTGCTTTGTTCGCTTATGGGATTCCCTTTATAGATCAGAGATGGAACTGCCATGCAATCTTAGCGTAATTAATCGATTTAAAAAAAAAAAAAAAAAAGCAAAAGAAATGCAGAGTTGATACAGTTTTCCTTATCATTTATAATATTTTAGGGTAAACAATTATTTGTTGCACAATGTTTCGACTATAATCGAAAGTACACAAAGTATAGTGGCAAACATGACAATTGGCCATAAACATGGGCGTCGAACTCACGTCATCATTTTTTTTGCTCCGCTTCATCTGTGTGGAGTTTGCTTGTCCGCTCCCATGTAAATATGGGTTTACTCCCGGTACTCACTTCTCACATTTCACGTTAAACGAAATTGGCCCAGTTTGAATATGTCTGACTAGCATCGATATAGCTTTGCTCCTGTTATGAATGGCGGCTGATTCTGATGCGATGTTAAATAAACAAAATAACAAATAATCAAATGGTTACATGTATAACTGAAAGCAACATGGGGCAAACCCATCCAGCATTTTTGTTTTCCTAAAGTAATCAGTTTAACTACCTTAAGATTAGTGGCCACGTTATATTAGTATAACGTGAAATAACATAATATGACGTAATATAATGACTGACGGCCTCCTCATATAATGACTTTGCTGCTTCACCCCCGCAGTACCTTCTCCCCTGGTTAGAAATGGTACAGTCACATATGACTGTACCTGATGGAGGAGAAGGCCAGTTAGGGGCTCATTACCGAGCTGTACATTAATGATCCATGCCCGCCCAGCGATTTTCTGGCATCTCGTTCAGGATACGCTTAGTGTATACTTTACTGAGTTCTCAATGATAGGAACTGGTCATACTGTAAAAACCTGGCCAGGAAAAGCTAATTAAATCGTGAAAATACTAACACTCATAAAACTAAGTATTGTCATTGTCATAATGACTGACTCACCCAGCATTTAACTTGTATTCCCAACATCAAGTGCAAGTCGATTGTAGAACAGCTGTAGCAGTCATGAAAGAAACACTCAAAATACATGAATCTGACAAACATTTAATGCTTGTAAATAAACTTTTTAAAATAGTTTTTTCCTTAGAGCAAGCTATGATGGTATCTCAGTTAAAATGCAGACAGTTTGTCAACTGGTAGTAATACAGTATTACAGTCTGTCTCTTCATTTCCCCATGCATTTATAATAATAATTAAGACATCTCAGTTGGTCCAAGCTAGCTTTTTTTGACCATAGTAGGTTTTCCAGGTGCTTGGGCTGTAGAGCAGCTAGTCACTAGCCTAGGAATATTGACCGACATGCAGCCAAAATAACCAACATGGTCAAAAGGAAGTGAAACGGAAATACATATCCAAATACCATATAGCCTATATACTTGGTGACTCAGATCTTATGATGTAACAAAACTTCACTTTTCCAAACGCATATTGCTTTGAAAGCAAGCAGCAACATGCAAGCTTCCTGTTACAGCTGCATTTAATTCTTTATTTAGCAGTTTTCTCATCCATTTGAGGGGTAGCTGAGCTGCTTGCTCGGTGTTGTCAAGATCGCAAGAGCAGAGTCAAGACCATGAGATGAAACAAAGTTTAGATTAAGATTTTTTTTTCATCATACAAGGATGAAATGTAAAAAAAGAACACGGACAAAATGTATTTAAAGATTATATAGCCTTAAAGTATTATTATTTATTATTATATGAACTCTATAATTGTGTTTCACATTTTCTCTCAAACTTAATCATAAATCACAAAAGTAACTCACACAAAGGCAACTAACAATATAACAATAGCATCCATTCTGTATATGTTTAGTATTAAATGTAAAAGCCTAATAATAATTCCCGATTTTGCTGACACACTAAAGTAAAGTTAGTGGACTAAAAAGCACACTCGAAGTCTTGTTCACTAAGTGGCTGCTTAGCAGTAACATGTTTTTCCCTGTTAGCTAATGTGAGTGCAGATGTAATTTAGGCATGTGGAGAAAGGACTGATTTATTCTGTTTGAATGGATTGTTGAAATGCAATAATGATAGGAAAACAGGTTTATTTATAACTACCATTACCTCAGACATTTCAATAAATAAAACTCTGAGTCACAGTGGCAGTTTTATACTTTGATTAGTCATGAGGATTTAATCATACAAACTCAGTTTTATAAAGTTTAGGGTGACCGTCTGTGCAGTCAAGCTTCAAACGACTGAAATTTCAGGTCAGTGAAAGAAAACTGCCTAACACTCAAAGAAATAATACATGTTCGTAGATGCTTTGATAAAAAATTAAGCATATGGAATACTGTTTTTTTTTTTTTTTTTTTCTGAAACAAAGCTCATGAACAGGCATGTAAAAAGCGTTTGAAGGCAGGATGAAATGGGATGAGATTGCGTCAAGTGGATTTGTTTCAAGTGTGCTCGTGAAAAATATGAACTACTTTATGGAAATGTAGCTTGAGAATTTAAAGATGCTCAAAAGCCCTCCAGATCTTTTCTTGCTTATATGTTTATGGACATTAAATGGGCAGGCGTTTTTGTTGTTCTGTGCTTTTGCCTCTCTTGTACTTATCATTCTTTTATACAAAACAAATCCTCCTTACAGCAGCAGCTGGAGAGAAAGGACAGCCAGGGTAGCCATCGTAGCGTGCCCTCGGACTCTCCCCTTCACTCTTCGCAGGTGCCAATTACCGAGACGGCTGCCCCGCCTCCCCCGGCCCAGCCGCTGCCCGTCTTGCCCTCTCAGGACCCAGCGACAGAGGGCACACTCGCCAAGAAACCGGACCCATTTAAAATCTGGGCCCAGTCGAGGAGCATGTATGAAAGTAGGCGTAAGTAATAAGGGATTTTGGTGGTGGGTGCTTGGGAAGCTGGTGGGCTGCTAGGGCAGATGGGAAGTCAAAAGAGGAACAATGTATGTGTATTCTAAGCACATCTGTGTTACTCATTTAACACGCCTCATGCATGCACTTAATTTACGCTCTATGGACAAAAGTTTTTGAACACCTACACGTTTCACCTGCAGGAGCTTTTATGACATTTCATTCTAAATTCATAGGCATGTGGAATTGGTCTCCCCCTTGGAGGTTTTATCAGCTTTCACTCTTCTGAGAAGGTTTCTAGATTTTGGACTGTGTTTGTAGGAATTTTTGCCCATTCATCCAGAAGAGCATTTGTGAGGTTAGCCACTGATGTTAAATGAGACTCGTAATCTCTCTTCTATTTTATCCCAAAGGTGTTTTGATGAGATTTGAGGTCAGGGCAGTTGGAAGTTGGAAGCATACAATTGTCGAACAGTTTTGGGTATGCTGAAGCATTTAGAATTCTGCTCATTTCCCCATAAGCCCATAACATTATGCCTCCAACAAACTTTACAGTTGTTACAATGCAGTCAGGCAATTGACATTCACTTCACCAAAGCCAGACTGGTTGATCGGAATGCCGGATAGGGAAGCATGATTCATCACACCACAGAATGTTTCCATTGCTCCATGCTTTAGTGGTGGTGTGCTTTATACCATTCCATCTGACGCCCGACATTGTGATTGTGTTCTTGATATAAGGCTTGCATGTAGCTGCCTGGTCATAGAAGCTCAGATCAGCTCATGCTGATGAAATGCCAGAGGACGCTTTGAACTCTGCCTAACCGCATGATGACCCATGTAACTCTGTGTAACTTTGTGATTTCCACTTTTCAATATTACCATTAAAAGTTGATTGTGGAGGATCTAAATTAAATTTAGTAAACTGACTTGTTGAAGTGGTGGCATCCTATTAGGTTACCACGCTCGAATGAATTTAGCTCTGTAGAATGGCCTGTTCTTTCACAACTGTTTGTAAAGACAGATTGCATAGCTAGGTGCTTGAATGGGGCTGAATGAAACGTCAGAATTCAATCAATTAAGAAGTGTGTCTCAGTACTTTTGTCCATATAGTGTATGTATGGCTGCAGTACATGTTGATAATACTTTGAAACATATATTTGCCTTGCGCTCTTAGAAAAAAGCTCCATCCAACGCTGCAAATCATTTTTGGCTTTTAAAATGTTAAAAGGGCTCTTTACAAAACTCTGCACTAGAGAATTCTAGGTCAACACTTGTAGCATAGCAGAGCTGTGCAAGTAGCGTGTAAACACAATTTACATTATTTAGAATAATGTATTTTTACATGTATCTTCTTAAAATGGTTCAAGAAGTAATGGGGCCTCTTGTTTATCATTCAAAGAGCTTTGGAAGAAGCTTCTGTCTAAGAGTGGTTTGATTGTCTTTGGTGTATCAGGATAAATCTTTGGTACATTGTATGGCAGACGCACAGTTCAATGTAAGCATTGGTTTTAGCCCAACAATGCACCATAGCTGGACCCAATCTGTAGTTACAATGGCTAGTGAAGTTATATAAGTGGCCTAAGGCATGACATAAATCCAGCGTTTTCTTTAAACCCTCCAACCATGTGCCCACACTGTACCCCGGTTTCATAATCAAGAAAAAGTTCCCACCTGAATATCAGAAGCTTGCTCAGATGTGTAGAATTGTGATGCGGCTGGCTGGCTGAGTCAAAACGAATTTACAACCGCGAACAGTCTGTTTTTGTCTTGTTAACTTGCTAACTGGGACCTACCAAGCAAAATAATCATCATTCAAGCATCCGTTTTCAAATCTCTCCCATGGTTTTCCCAGTGCTAAAATGCAACACTGATCTTTACTTTCATCTTGGGTGCTTCTCTAAGTTTCTGTATGCTAGCTCTTTGCTGCACTGTTCATTAAGTTTTACAGTTTCATTTATAGGCTAGCTTTATATTGGCACTACACTGTCAAACAGGCAACCCCCGAGCAACAATGTAGCTGATACTAAGCTCAGTTACTGAAAATATCCCTATTAGGGGTAACTAAACGGCCTTTTAGTTAATATGTTAAGTTAATATGGAATTGGCCTCCCCTCTATAGCTATACCAGCTTTCACTCTTCTGTGAAGGGGTTTAGATTTCGGTCTGTGCCTTTAGGAATTCATTCCCATTCAGCCAGAAGAGCATTTGTGAGGTCAGACACTGATGCTCGATAAGAGCCTCTTTTCTATTTTAGAATATCTGTTCTGTTTCATCCCAAAAGTGTTTTGTTGGGATTGAGGCTGGAGCTCTGCTGGAGTTCTTGCATACCAAACTCACCCAACCCTGCCTTTACGGACCTTGTTTGTGCGCTGTGGCAAAGAAAAGAGCCTTCCCCAAACTACTAGCACAAAGCTGGAAACATGCAAGTGACTAAAATGCTTAGGTATGCTAAAGCATTAAGAGTTCTTCTGAAAAATAAGCCCATGGTAGCTGATGATAGTAAAAGAATAGTGGCTGAGAGTATCCTTATTAGTGGTAACTAAATTACCTTAAGGTAACAAACCGGATACAGATGTGCTGCTATATTTTAACATTGTGTTTCCACTACCTGTCACTTTATATAGGTACAGAAATATCGTGGAAAAAATGGCTGTGGAACCATTAGCTCTGTGAGGTTCTGCAGTTTGATTTTCTGTCAGAGACCATTATATTTCAGCAGTTTGTTATCCACAGTGTGTAGTTAGGATTAGCCTGGTTGTCCAGTTTCCTGGTTTTTATGCTTTAACTATTTAGCACAAAGGCGTGAGAAAAGGACTCTATCCTGCACATCTTTGCACTCAGTTATATCCCTTTTTTATATCCCCAAACGTCCTAAGACAAATGTTCATTAAATTTACGATGATACGATATGGAGAAATACAATCTTTCTTTAAGGAGTGGACGCAGCTGACATGGATGAACAAATCAGCTAATTAACAGGATATTCTTCATGCCGTGGCAGAAGGTTGTGCAGGAGGATGGCTGGTTCTCAGGTCGTGAGATTTCAGAGACGAATCATTGCTTCATGGCCCCCTGCTTTCATACAGCTCTTTTGTTATCGAATGTCGCAACGTTAAGGGGCGCTGGGACCAGCAGCTCTGCCCACGGTTCTAAGCAGGGGGTGGTGAATCAAAGAGGACCTGGCAGATAAAAATAAGTAAAGAGAGGAAAAACTTGGTTTTAAACGAGAGAACATTTTGGAGTCAACAGCCCAAGTGAAACCGATTCTGTCCAAGAACAGTTATTGGCTTCTGGGTGGTAGAATGGTATTAGAGATCAATCAGGATCTGGTCGAACTCTGATTTAGAAGCTGCTCTGACTTTGAGCTAGCCTAAATGGGTATTAGTGAGTCCTGTTTAAACACACAAAGTATCATTAAATGACTGCAGCCTAAAGGAATGGAAGCTGAAAGCTGGGCTACACCATAATGAACAATTTGGAGACTCATTCTGGCAGCCTAATGGAGAAGAAATTATTGCAGGGCCCCGGCATCCACTGTTCTCCCCATGACGGGCAATTTGTATCGCACTCATACCACTGTTTCTTATTGCCTCGAAAGTGGATGTTTCTGGCCTGACTGCTAAAGTCGACTTCTAGGTGCGAACTGCCCTCGATTTCCAGATGACTGTGTCACGTGAGGGTAGCAGCAGCAGAACATGGAAAAGGAAAGCCTTTTTCAAATTTCAGCTCATCCGTTATCTTCAGGCGATTCAAAGAAAAGATATGACACGGTGGGCGTGATTTCATATTCTGTTGCATGTCGGTTTGTGGGAACGAACTGACTTTTCTCACACATCTTTGCAGTGTGTGCCAAAACTGTGCTGAATAAATATTATTGCCAAACAAGACCGACTGGTTGCACTCTTTAAGGTGAATTTCATTCATGACCTTGGGATCCTGATGTTGGTACTTATTTTGGCTGCACAGACACTTGATATGAGACAGAATCTGGCACTTCGTCTAAGTGTTTAGGTACCTCCTTTCACAGCAAGGCATTGTTTGTCTGATATTTTAAACACTTTTTAAACCTTTTTGCATGGGAGTACAGCTAGTCAGTTACATTGCAGACTGTACTGCTGCTTGCAGTGTGTGTTGCCCATTGTACATTAAATATCAGGGGCTTTGTGACTGCAGCTTGGTGCGTAATGAGCTGGAGGACAATAGTGAAGTGAGCTTGATTCCTGCTCTATATGCTTAACCAACCTGGACTTTATTACTGAAGTGAACTTGACTTTGGTTCTTTTTGCATAATTAGCATCAGCTTTGCTCTAAAATTTCTCTCGTTTCCTGTTCTCAGCGTTCGCGTTCTTCTTTTTACTTGTTTTCTTTACTTAAAAAAAGAACTAGAGGCAGTTAACTTGTATTTGTACTTATTTGTAAGGCTTACAAGACTTATTTGTTTGTGTCTCTTGTTTTTTAGCATAGATGTGACTATTGATGTGAACCTGGTGTCTATTTAGTGCTTAATTAGCCTGGACAGGACTGTCGAAATTAATCTGGTTGCTGAAAATGGTATATAATTAACTTAGTTAGCCTGGACAAGACAATTAGTGAACTTGGCGGCTTGCTTCCTGTAGTCCATGTTTAATTAGCCTGAGTGAGGGTATAGAAATTACCAGGTTCGTAGAGATTGGTTCTTATACGCGCTTAATGTGGCTGAATGGAACTAGTGAGGTATATGCTTTTCTTCCTTTTGGTGTGTAATTTGGCTCTTCTACTGTAGAAGTCGTTCTGAGCATTGGCAGTGTCCCAATGGCATTCACCTCTTTATGATTAGATAATTGCTTAGCATTGTTTAGTTTGAACTACTTCCTAACATACACACTAATTAAGAGGTTTTAAGTCTTTAAGATCTCTTTAATAACCTATCCAGAGGTTTCAGCGTCCTCCTCAAAAACATAGTTGAACCTATTCCAGAATAAAGGCTCAGTACTGTACTGTGGACAATGGAAGGATATTTTAGCCAAAAATTGCAGGTAACGATGACTGAACCTGTCAATGTTTTTGTTTCGGGTACACCTTGTACCTGATTTAGCATCAAGTGATTGGAAAGTACACTGTGGCTCTTGCCATGAAAATGTGGTTATTTTGCATTCAGTAACTGCAACCCAAGCTGCCTTTGTTTCTAGTGCTTCCATACTGCTAACTTTAGCACCAGCGTGATATGCTGTAGAGGAACGGCTGCTCTCAGTACAGTGCCTAAATCCTTTTATATGCAGGACACCAAATGGAATCTCTGGAGATCCTCCTTATGAAGACCTTTAGCAGGCAGTATTAAAGAATCCCTCTGACTTTGGAATTTGAGTTTGGGATCTTATTTGGAAAGATGTGACAGAATAGCTGAAACTAGGGAGTGACAAAGGCATCTCAACTTACCGAAATGTCCTCAAAATTAGGGAGGAAATGTGCAGAGAATTCTTACTTTCCATGCGTAGCCACAGTTGCCACAATGTTACACCAGTTATTTTACTCGGCAGACCATATGCTATCCTTGCTGCACATGCAGTCCTGTGCATAAGTCTTGAGCATTCTGTATTTTTAAGTTTATATTCTGCTCATTATTTATTTAAGTTAGTGGTCACTCCATCTGTTTCTCTACACACTTTCTCCCCTTAGTGCTCCTTAGTACTCTACTCTCTAATGGTCAGGACCAGTACACATCGGGTACTGTTTGGAATTGTGAACAATTCGCAGCACTGCATGGTGATGCTGTGTTAGTGTATGTTGTACTGACATGAATGGAACAGACACAGCAGTGCTGCTGGAGTTTTAAAAACACAGTTCACTCACTGTCGACTTTTTTAGAGACATTCACCTTTTTGTTCCACCTTGTAGATGTAAATTCTGTTGCTCACCTGTTGCTGCACAGTTTGTTAGTCATCTTCTAATCCTTCATCAGTGCTCATAGATGCTGCTTACAGGAGCTGGTGGCTGAATATTTTTGGCTGGTGGACTGTTTTTCCTCTAGCAGTGACACAGTGTCCAGCAGCACTACAGTGTCTGATTGACTCGTATCAGTGCAAGATAAATTCACACACGTCAGTATGAGTGAAGAGAGAACCAGAGAACAGAGTTAAGGGCACTAACAAAGTATTTAGAAGTATAAAGTAAGTATGAGCCATAATAAATGTCCATTATTTTATTATAAAGCACTGTATATTCAATTGCACATCAAAATACGCATTGCGCAAAGTGTTAACTTAAACTAAAGTTTAGTTATTGTGCTGTGTGAGATGTTTGTGTTCAGACAAAACACTGATGAAATTTCTAAATTGGAACAGAATGTACTTTGAACCTAATGTAGTCTGTTTTTAATGCTTTCTCCAGCAACCTAACAGCAAAAACAGCTTATCATATCTTAAAAGGGGGCTGCTTATATTGGTCAGCTTTGATGGTTTATCCCTGAATAATAACTGGAGACAGGTGGTAACCAATTAAAGATTAAGAGGTCCCATATATATATATACACATGTTTATATTATATCATAATATCTATATATACTATATATATATATCGGATTAAACGAACATGCCGAATGTTACATGATGGGATTTGCTATGTAACATATTAAATGTTTATTACACCTTTATTTTGCGATTTACAC